>CM073768.1:144253056-144378737 GCA_037158775.1 Hetaerina titia
GATTTTAGGTTGGAAGCTACTTAAATTACGGAGAGAACAAGCGAGGCTTAGACTTTTAGAAAGGTTTAGTACAAACGAGTTTAACGATGACACGTAAGGAATAATAATGGCCCCACACTACTCAGGTAGATCAGACGACAAGAATAATAGGATAAGGGAGATGCATACCACTACGGTTAAGATACAAATACTCATTCTTTCCCAGAAAAATCAGGAATCATAATAGTAAGAAACCGAAGTCCGTAAAGAAACACTAAAAACATTTAAATTACGAGTCGGAACAAAATTAAACATTGCAAAGACATCAGGTATAATTGTAGGTGCATGCGAGTTGGTAGTTGGTAGTTTGTGTGTGGGCTATAAGGATTTTTGAATGAATTAATACCGAATTTTGTTTGAGGATTGCATTAATTGGTGGCCTTTGCATGCATTTTTGTTTCTTAATGACGGGAGGTGCCCTAACACCCCCCGCCACACGCCCTTCCAGCGGTTTGCGGGGTGTTAAGTAGATGTACACATGCACACACAAATTTAGTAAAAATCTATCCGACAGCGTGGAAATAAGAAATGAAAAGCAAGAAGGAGAAACTCTACTATCACATTGACATTCTACTTGTAGCCTCCGCCCGATTAGCTATAGCCGATTGCATACATTGGGAGGAGGTCTCTTTAGCAGTGATGGCGAAAATGTGTTATTATCCCCATCGCACTACGCTAGGAGAGATCATGTCAATGAAATTAGAGAGACTGAGTGTGGAACAGATAGATTTAAGATGTCATTTTTCCCACGAACGATAGGGGATCAGAACAGCATTCACCCGAACCTCGCTATGGGGAATAAGTATTTCTGGGCAAAGTAATCTGGTGTTGTTTCATTCCCGGCCACACGCCCTAGCGAAGAATTGCAGGGGACCAAGTACGAGGATTGGCTGAAAACTAATGCACACATGCTTGGAGACCACAAACTAAATGACCTTCAGAAGCACTCCTGGTGGCATGTGGAAGAAACATTACCCCTCAACACGCATGCGTAGGTTTGAGGTCCTTACATTCATCCGGTGTATTTTGAGAAGCGGAAGTATGGAGACGTGTTCTAGTGCTCTTATTTACATATTGTTATTGGATATCCGGGATTAAGATTGCTTGCCCTGCTTTGTTTCTTTGAGTGAGTAACAGTGAGAGGTTTTAAGGATACTTGACCTCGGTGAGCACGGGTGTGAGAAGACGGACGAACTGTAAATCGAACTTCACGAAAAAGACGTTCCATTATAGTCCTATTCCTTTCTAAAGAGTACTCACAATCTGTGGCAGGGGGTGATTGTGCACTAATAATTTGACACCTAAATAGAGTTATCCTTAATTTTAAATAACTCTATATTTCTGTAAAATAATGCAAATGAGGAAGATCAAGAAAACTACAGGTGCATGCACTACAGTATCTAAGGGAGACACACTTCTCTTCGCATACGAGAGGAGCTCTAGATAAATAAATAACGAAAGCTAATTGATATAAATGCAATACACTAGGCTACTTAATGAAAGGCTACTTAATGAAAAAGATTATTTGCCTTAGCGGGGTCGCATGATGTTATTCTGGTCCTTTTTCATTCGTGGGAAAAATGACATCTTACATCTGTCTGCTCTACACTTGATCACTCTCTAATATCATTGGCATGATCTCTCCTACCGTAGTGCGACGGGGGCAATAACACATTTTCAACATCCCTGCTGATGAAACCTCCTTCCAATTCCCACGAGAGATTTAATCTTTACAGATGTCAAATGCATGAAAAGCTCACAGAGCGAATGTGAAATGCTTGAACGAGGTTTGATCTTTACAGAGTAAATCTATTTTATGCATTCAACATTCGCTCCGAAAGTGATTCCCAACCTAGCTCTCCTAATAATCTTGATACGCTACTCAGTTTATCGTAACGTTTTACACATTTAACACCTCTACGCTGCACGCGATTCACTTCGGCAATCAGTCCAGCTTAACGAGAATCCCATACACTAACAGCATATTCTAAATGAGGCCTAACGAACGAAATATAACATTTCTCTCAGACTTTTTCATCCCGTTTACCCAGTTCTCTTCTAATAAATCCTTATTTTCGTTAGCTTTCCCGTGTATTCCCTAGTTTACCTAGGGGTGGTCGTGAGTGAGGGTAACGCCTAGGCGTTTAATTGAGTCTACAATATCTATTTCGGCATTCCCGATGTAATAGGTGTCCGGGAGAGATCTGCTCGTTGCTATGAGACCATCTGCAAACGCTACTTTATGAGAACGATTTGAATATTTGACCTGGGCTGTATTTTATCAGAGACTCAAATGAGAACATAGGTAATTCCACCATCAATCATGCTCTCACAAATCTATGCGGAACTATTTATGCCCTGGTTGGTTCGTGCCGCCACTATTTTCGTGTTTTCTTATTATTCTCGGAAAACACATGTTTAAGGTTTCGCGATCCATATCCCCGATATAGAATATCATAGATATAGTATTTAAAATAATTAATCAAAACATGACTTTAGTAGTAGTAAATATAATATTTAGTATCCAATAAGCGCGGTCGAAAACTGCAGAGCGTGTGTCTCTCGTCTCCACGGATACTCTCAGCACGTCTCTTCCGTAGACTAAACTGTTCTGAGGGCAGAGTTTCTCAAAGTGTCTCCCCCTAATTACATTGGCAGGATCGACAATCTCTCAAAACTACGGAGAGAATAAAAGTGCGCAACCCAAGAAAATAATTAGCGCGCGCTGTCGAAAATAGGGGTTTACAGCAAGCATCCCACCAAACACCCTCCAAGTCTGGCGTCCTCCGCCGTGCGCCCTTGTGCCAAAGAGGGGTGTAGGTGAATGTATATTAAGTTAACCGGTAATTATTGTCTGAATTGCATGTATGCCTGCCCTCCTTTAACGTGTTTTCTTGTCCTCTTTGCGTAGGTATGGGAAGAGCTGCTAACCACGTAATATGTGTACGCATGTTGCATGATTGGTGTTCGATCGCCCCCTTTCCACGCGGTTTTTGGTGGATCGCGGGGTGCACGAGGTAATAGAGGGATTACGTGTAGAATGGCTGGTGATGCATCATCACCTGCCACACGTCCTTGCGACGGCTTCCGGGGTAATATGTATATGTTGATGTAGATAAAAGTTACCAGTCAGTTTACAATTCCATGTAGTTTGCACATAAGGAGTCCGTTGGAGGTCAAACAAAAATTGTAACCATCCATCAATTCATGCTACGCGAATGTAAAGGTTTTCCATGGCATTTTATATTACAACAAGGATTCATAAATTGATTAGAAACTATTGAGTTATGGACCACAAATCAGCCGTGGTTCCCAGGTCATCCTTCTGGGGTGTGGCAGAGCAAAGTTGACCACCATGAAATAACAATATTGCTGGGACGCATTGGAATGCCGACGGTGGCTGGAGCACCAAACTGGCGGTCTGTCGTTAAAAAACGTCCCGAGTGGTGGCGGGGAGGCCAGTGGGGTTTGGTCGGGGAGAAGGGCCTTCGGGTGACGATTCCCAAAAAGTGATGACCCCAAGAGTGAAGGTCGAGAGGACCAACGGCCGGGCAGGGAGACAGCCCACGGGAATCTGGATTCCCCGGAATTTGCCGCGGAATAAAGGTCAAAGGTGGGGCAAAAAAGGCCACGATCAGTCCTCATGGCGTTTCGATCGGGGCCCTCAGATCCGGTGCACATTCAGGTGCCGCGTGTTTCCTTTGCCATCGACTCGGAGAGCAGAGCGACCGAGGCCGATCCAGATTGTGCACTCAAGGAAGCTGTGGAACAGTTCCGGGAATCTCTGGGATTTGGGGGCGGCTCCGCTTTCCCCAAGGTCCTTCGACACAGCCCTTCTCAAAAAAGCACTCTTCAAATCTCTTGGAATTAGCGAAGAAGTAGGAATAGGAGATTTTTTACGAGGTTGGTCCAATAAATACGCGAACTCAGGCCATTAAAAACTTTATTTTGTAAACTTTAGTCTGCATTTATTTCGTCCCGTTCTTCAGAGTACTCTCCATTCGTCATGCCTACGCACGCTCATTCCATCTTCTTCTTTCCCACTCTTCAAAACAGCACCCTTGGTAGTCCTCGACAGTTAGGCTTTTTAGTTTTCTCGTCTTCTCTTGCTTTATTCTGTTTTCCACATCTCTTCCCAGTGATATGTCCCCTTATCTCTTTTTCGCATTTTGGGAATAGGAAAGAGTCGCAGGGGGCGAGATCTGGCGAATAAGGAGGATGATCGAGGATGGGGATTGAATTTTTTGGCCAGAAACTGGCGAACAATCAATGCTGAATGCGCAGGTGCATCGTCATGGTGAAGGATCCATCCATCATGTTCGGTTAAAATCGTGTGCCCTGCTGATTTTCCTAAATTCAGTTCATCAGCCATCAATCGGACAGTTTTCCGACGATCGGTAAGGACGAGGGACCGCACACGATCAATTCTGTCGTCAACAGAGGTGGTTGAAGATCATCCCGGCCTTGCATCATCCGTGGCGTCTTGTCGGCCATCTTTAAAACGCTTAATCCACTTGACAACGAATATTTTCTTCTGAGCATTATCACCGTATCAACAGCTGTCAACATTTCAGTAATCTCTTGATAACGTTTACCGCAATTCACCAAATAATTTGTTGTTAATTCGTTGCTTGCTCAATTGTGTCAATTTCCATTTTTGACAAACAGTAAAAACAAGCACAACAGAAAATAACATAAATGGCACCACGCGCACAGCTCGACGATACGCCAAGCACAGACAACTCATGGGGTCTCAGGCAACTAGCTCCGCTAGTGGTAGGGGCTATAGTCCGCGTTATGACCGCCAGGTTGCACCAGTTCGCGTATTTATCGTACGTACTACTTATTAATCAAGACGGAGTCCTTTACCTTAGAGAGGCAAAATGGACAGAGCATTGAAAGGCGTGATTAAAAGCGTTCGAGGGAGAAACACCGCCGAGGAGACCACAGGAGGTGTGGGAGCAGGCCCGGGTTAAAAAGGGGGCACATCAAACTGAAATTTGTAGAGAACCTGAATGGGCGCTGAAGGGGCCGAACGACCGGAGCACCAAACCAAGCGTACAAGTCCCCGCACGCGCCGTGTCTCTTTATCGGATCAAAGCGATAAGATAATAGGATTTGACTCCCGGCACCGGTCGTTGCGACTGTGTGTACTCGCTATTCACTGCGCAATTCACCATGAAAATAATCTCAAAGATTATCATCCATCTGGTTTCTAAATAAATGACCTTAAGTCCATATCTTGTCCAACATATTTCTATTACCCAATTACACACACACACCTATAGCCATAATCTGTACATAAATACGAGTATATATGTACGGGTGGCTCGCGGTAGTCGAGGGTTAGAACGTTTCAGTACTGACCGGAGGGCTCGGGTTCGATTCCCAGGCAAGCCTTTTTGGGCACCTGAAGCTCCAGCTATGTGATTTTCGGGTGCTAGATATTCCTGGGAAACCATATAATGTATATTATGTATCTAAAGAAACCTAAGTCACTGTAGAAATATTGAAGACATTTAATTTACGAGTCGGGACAAAATTAAACATTGCAAAGATATTGGGTATATTTGTAGGTGCATGCGTATGTTTGTTGGTAGTTTGTGTGTTTGAATGTGTGTGGGGTTTAAGGGTTTTTGCATGATAAAGTCTCTCATGTTTTGTTTATGGACTGTATAATATAGTATTTATTTGTGGCTTTTGCATGCATTTTTGTTTCTTAAAATCCGGTTGGTGCCCTAACACCCCCCGCCACACGCCCTAGCGGCGGCTTGGGGTGTATTAAGTAGAAGTACATTATTTTACTCGGTCGAGAACGGATTTCAAATTACAATGATCGTATTGGACAAACGAAAATGCCAAAAAATTGACAATCGGTTTAGCGAGAAATTTGTGCATTTTACAGCGATATACTTTCTATGTTTACAAAGACTTATAAGTGTAAAATTTATGGTTGATTTAAAACAATGGCAAATTAACGCTATATTCACTTAAATTTTAATGCTAAATGAACTTTGCAACTTTATTATTTGAATAATTAGTTTAGATTCCATTCTTGCGGTCGACAGTATTACCATTATTTCGCCAGCTCAGACACTCATTGTTGAGGAAGCAAAGAATCCTTCTTTTGCAAGGGAATGAAAGAAGATTTTATAATTGATACTCATATTGTTGTCCGTTGCTGCGTATATACAGAGTGCGTTCCGCGCCGCTCTTATTGACTGGGTGAAATTTCAACCACTTGAAATAGGTGGGAGGACACTAAAATTAGCCGTGTAAGCGGTTTTAGTGCTCTCCAATCTGTGGAAGCGGCAGGACGTTATTGTAAACCTCTGTGCGCGGACCGTGTCACGAAAAGAATGGAATCGACGATCGAGCGACTTTACGCGATTGCTAGGTTTTGCGCTAAACTGATATAATATCTTGAGGATATTAACAATATGATTCGTGAGGCTTATGGGGACTCTGCTCTGCCCTAATCACAAGTTTTGAGATGGTTAAAAGCTTCTAAGGAGGGCCGGGAAGGGGTTCACGGTGAACAACGCTCTGGGCGGCCGTCAACCAGCAAAACCCACAACAATATGGCTGCTGTATGTGGACGAACAAGCCAAAAAGGCTAGAATGAGCAAATCAAAAGTGAAAACAATGCTCATTGTCATTTTCGACAATAAATGAGTGGTACATAAGGATTTTGTTCTTCAAGGACAGATAGTTAACGCTGCCTACTACGTGGATGTGCTGGAAAGACTCCGAAAAAGGGTCATCAGGAGGAGAAAAGACATCTCCGCTACCTGACAACTCCATCACGACAACGCGCTATGAGTCCTTGAGTTCCTGTCGAAAAACCAGGTGACGACGCTGCCTCACCCTCCCTATAGTCCTGACGTCGCTCCAGGAGATTTCTTTTTGTTCCCTCGGATTAAGGCAGCCCTGAAAGGAACCTGTTTTTCGTCCATAGAAGAGATCCAATCAGCCGTGAATAGAAGACCTTGCGAGAGGTTCCCTAAGACTCCTTCCAGGGCGCGCACCGGTCATGGTAGAGTCGCTGAAGAAAATGCGCAGAGGCCCAAGGACAGTACTTTGAAGAATTAAAGAAGTTTTTGTGCAAATCTGTTCAACATATTACTTTAAAAAAAATAATTGCGTTAGTTTTGGAACGCACACTGTAACAAGGGGAGAGGAGGAGAGAGCCAATGCCCCCAAAGCAAACCCCACCTGTTGCGCTAGCAATGACAAAGGGTGAATTTTTGATTCGGGGAGGGGTTGAAAGATCGGAACCTAGACAGAAGTAAAAACTAAAAACGAAACTAGATTAGCCACGAGGACGTTCGAGGGGTGGGAAGAACGGTGATTGAGGAAACCTGTCCTCGACCATCCGGAGAATCTTGTGGCTTCTTGAAAACATTCAGAGAGACACGCACGTAGCGATCTCGTCAATAAAAGGGCTTCCCTGACGAAAAAGATTTAGCTGGCCAGTCAGCCAAGGGTTTCAAGCATTGCTGAGTATATTGGAAAATCAGCAAGATAAATATGGGATGAGAAACAATCTAAAAACAAAATGATGATGTTTTCAAGAAAAGTGAAAGCTCCAAGTAAAATGTTAAGATATGCTGGCAAAAACTAGACCAGGTGGAGCATTCTTTACGTATCTCGGAAGTGTTTTGGACCAGAATGGTCCAGGTAGTAGGGACATAGAGAGAAGATTTCGATCACGACATAAATACCCCGCCATCTATCAAAAAGGTGTGTGGAAGGGGGTGCAAAGCCAAGGTGGGAAGGGCGAGTGACAAGGGAGGAAATATTATAGTTAAAAATCTATCAAATAACGTGCAAATTTGTGTCCATGCTGGAGAGAGAAAGGTTTTTGTGAGGCAAAGAAGTTTTCACAAGGAAGAGGGCATCTAGATGCATCGAACTTTCCGACCTAACAAAGATACGAGACATTTTTTCTGAGATTTTCTGAGTTTTCTAAGACGACCCTTGTAGATGACGAGGGCGTAAGGAGAGTAAGGACACTAGGTTGACAGTTTTTCACCTGTTAATTGTGATAGCGTTACACTAAAACGTCAGAAGAATTTGTCTCTGCCCCAAAGTGCATTTTGTAGCCGGGGTCCGTCGATTGCATTAAAAACAGGGAACTCCTTGTCCGTTTGACATCAATCTTGAACTGCGAAAAAAGTTCACAATATTGAAAAAACAGGGATAATTATTAGATCGATACTTGCACTCAGTTTGCTCCCATACCTATAACGATCACATTCATAATGCAATTCAGCCCGCGTGTTGACCTCAACTCCCTTCAGGGCGCCCAAGAGGGTCATTTTGTACCCGAAATGGAAGAGTGACGGACGTCCATGTCCATCCCCCTCTCTCCTTGAGTGTTAATTACCTCCTACGCTTCTGCGTCGCTGCAACCGCTGTGTTTCTCCCTCCTCCCCCCCCCACTCACACACACACACACACACATTTTCAATTTGGATTTCTTGTCGACCGAATGCCATTCACTGGCGTCGATACCTTTTTGACATCGGTGGCGAGATTTTTGCATTCCAGCGGGGGAATACCCAGAAGTCTCTGGTGTTCGGATTAGGCTCCACGTTACATCAATTCAAAGAAATTAGTATCAGTACTGTGGAAATTTCCAGTTTCATTGGCCAAGGGAAGAGGTCTGCAATTGCATAGTACCCCGCATGCCACCGCAAGGGCGTGTGGCGGGGGGTGATAGGGCACCACCCGTGATTAAGAAAAAATCGCTTGCAAAATTCACAAATTTATACAATCAATAAACAAAATTTTGTAGGCATTCATGCAAAAATCCGAACAATGCAAACATTGCAAACACTCAAACTACCAACTAACATATACATACACCTACATATGTACTTGATATCTTTGCAATGTTTAATTTTTTTCCGACTAGTAATTTAAATGTTTTTAATATTTATAAAGTGACTTTGGTTTCTTACTCTAATGATTTCTGATTGTTCTGGGGAAGAACGAGTATTTGTATCTATCTGCATTGGAATCTATCTCCCTTATTTTATCTTTGTCGTCTGATCTACCTAAGTAGTGTGGGGCCATTATAATTCCTTTAGTGTCATCGTTAAACTCGTTGGTTCTGAACCTTTCTAAAAGTTCTCGCTTGTTCTCTTCGCATCTCAAACGACTCCCAGCCTAATTCCCCTAACAGCCCCAGTCACACTCATCTTCTTATTGTATCAATTTTTCACGAATCGGGAGGATTTTCTCTGGACTTTATCTAATTCTTTTTGCCAAATTTTCTCCCGAGGATCCCAAATACTTGCGGCATATACCAGGTGTCGGAGACACTGCTGATGATGATGGTGCTGTTGTTGATACCTTTTTTTTATTTTCAACTTCCCAAATCTTGTCGAACGTCATAACGAGCGGAGAAGTCCTCAACTTGTTTACAAATCCGTCGTCGTCCGTTCGGGATCTGTCGCAACCTTGAGTGTTTCTTCAATTGTTTTGTTCGTCTCCTTGATTACACTCGGAGCCGTTGCCTCCCGTCACCACGACCACCGAGTCACCCCCTCCACACCCTTCCCGAACAGAGCCCTCCGCCCACACCTCCAGGATGGCTCCGCTGACCGCCTTCCTGCTACAAGCGGTGCGCGTGGACCCGACCGCGTACCTTAGGGCGGCGGGGCACGACTTGTGGCCCCGGCATTACTTCCTTCGTCACCAATTCATGTTTCTAAGGCGATCGGTGCTCATTGCATTCGTTCTGTTTTTCAACAATACTCCTCCGAGATTATATTATCATTCCCCTCCTTACTTTTCAATGACAGTTTGCACGTTTTCGGATAAAAATTTAGCTTCATTCTAAGGCGCAATTGTTTGTTAGTTCCTGGCACATGTATTTGCACGCGTGTAAGTTAAAGAGGTTTTTGCATGAATATATACGCAACTGTGGGTATAGGTTTGCATGTGGTTTTGTTCTCTTTCATAGGTGGTGACCTAACCACCCCCCCCCCCCCACCAGACGCTTTTGCGGCGACTTGCGGTGTACTATGTAGATGTATTTATCCGTAAAATGTTTAATAACAAAGTAAAGCATTTCCTAGACAATTTTATTTTTTGCGTAACGTCATTTCCTAAACATTGAAATTCATTTGATAGTTGTTCTAATTTGTAGGTTTTCATTGCTTTAAATATTCCTCCCCGGTTCACATCCTAAAAACGTCAAAGTTTTCCTTCATTTTAGCGGAATAGTCAGGTTATAAAGACTGCGGAGTTTTGGAAGGCGGAAGACTGATACCTGTCGATCCTCTTTTGCTTTCTTGAATGATGACTTGCTCAGCGACGAACACGAGTGGAACGTTTCGTAGGAGAATTTCAGTTGCCGTTTTGCGGTGTGGTTCTTATTCTAAAGTTGGCTGTGAGTTTACAGTTTAGGATTAAATTATTATCTATGAACAAATACATATGTATGGATTTAGATTAAATTACTATCTATATACTCTTTTATATATATATATATATATATATATATATATATATATATATATATATATATATATATATGTATATATATATATGTATATATAGATTAAATTATTATCTCACGGAGCGAAAGTTAAATTGCAGATTTGGAAGGTCTTGCATAATTTGGAAGAGCATCTCTTTCGCAGTGATGTTGAAAATATTATTATTACCCCCGTTGTACTACGATAGGAGAGATCATGTTAATAAAATGAGAGAAATTAAGTGTGGAACAGATGGATTTAAGATGTAGTTTTTTCCACGAACGATAAGGGATCAGAATAACATTGCCTGACCGCGGTGGGGTCATATTTGGGTCAAAATTATTCTGGTGTGTATTCACCCCCTGCCACACACCCTAGGGGTGGCTTGCAGAATCTGTGTCCCTCAGTCATCAGACTGACCGTCCGTCCGACTGACGCCCCTCCGGGAGTCGACCCCACTGAGTCCACTCCACCTCTCCTCGCTCTCGCCCCCGGGATTTACGAAATGTTCCAAGGTGCTCCTCTCGCATCGCTCATGTGAAACAACGAACTTTGTCTTTGGCGCAAATTTAGCCATACCGGTCACGATTTAGAGACGAAATTCCATTTTCAAAGTGACCAATGTGATGAGTCTTGTTGCCAATTGCTCCAAGGAGTGATGATGCCTGTAGGACTGCACAAGGTGCACTGTTTGCCTCCTCATCCAGAGGAGTGCCGGGGTTCGAATCCCATCTGCGAAAGGTTGAGGAGGGCACATCAGGACAATGCGCGGATTTAAAGAAACTCGGCCTCGTTAGACGGGTGGTGGGGAAATGTAATGAGAAAGTTAAAGAGAGGTGTACTTTCGAGCTAGTTGTAACTCAATTGGAATATTTTTCATTTGGAATATGAGTTTAAAAATGGCGCTAAAGGAATTATTATGGACCCACGCATTTTAGGTATATCAGACACAAAGATAAGGGAGATAGATTCCAGTACAGATACAAACAAATACTCGTTCTTTACCCGGACCATCAGGAATCATAATAGCAAGAAACCAAAGTCACTATAGAAATATTAAAGGCATTCGATTTACAAGTCAGGACATGATTAAACGTTGCTTAGACATTAGGTATACTCGTAGGTGAATGAGTATTTTAATTGATAGCATATGAATTTGCATGTGTGTAGGTTATAAAGGTTTTGGATACGATTTTATTCTTAATGACGGGTGGTGACCTAACACCTCCCGCCACACGCCCTTGCGGTGACTTGTGGGGTACCATGTAGATGAAGGTTTGTTTTCAGTAGTATCCAGATCCCTATTTGAGGTACTTTGTGGAGAGCTCTTTAAGTTAGTGTGACGTCCGTCGGATTGGCGCCTTTCGTTACCAGAGTACATCTACGTAATGACCCGTAAACCGCCGCAAGGGCGAGTGGAGCGGGAGATGCCGACGCCGGGTTTCTCTCCACCCTCCTTCCGTTTCTCGGTCATTCAACCCCTACCAAATCACCCCCACCTGTCCCTCACGGCGCAAATGACCTCAGTTGTCGCTCGCCCCCCTTAATGACTGCTGCCTTCACATGGATTTGCCATTGTGTGGAATCCGCCGTCGGTTTCTGTGAAGTTATGTAAAGGTTAACTCCAATCGTCTTCAGTGAACTTGGGAATTGAGGGGCTGACCAAGTTATTTGGGGGATGGGAAACTCAGCAGGGCCCGACTGGCACACAGAGGGCGAGGGGAGGCAGGGGCCTTTCCTCGGCAATCACGTCCCTCCCAAATCGCCGCTGCGTTCCTCCCGGGAGTCTGCGCCCTGTGTTGCCAAGCGACCATTTTTGAGATGTTTTTAAGAAGTCATTTTCCCCCATCTCTTGCCTCGCGACCAACTGTGTGTTTGTTTGTGTGTGTGTGTGTGTCTGGCGACCGCAGACGTACTTCGCTGCCCCACGCGGCCCCGGGCTTCCATCGTGTAGCCGGTTGTCCGTGGGGTGTCACATAGTGTATAACACAGGCCAACAGTGGTTTTGGTGCCGGAGCTTTTAATGCTGATTTAAAGAACAATTGGGGTGCTGAATCCAATTATGACACTAGTTTTTCCTATCAGCTATAGTTTTCAAGATAGAGATATGTTGTTACTTACGTAAAAAATCTTCTACACGATGATATGGGAATATTATATTACCCAGCGATGTTCCTGGTACTTTATCTTCGGTAAGACCAATGCTATTGTATCGTATTCTTCTTTCATTTTAGTTGAATGAGCGATTGGTATTGCGCCAAACCTGTTACCATTGTGAAGAAGTACACATTTTAAACTACGCTTGGAGCTATCAATAAATCTTTTACCGAAGTCGATACAAGCCATTTTTGTTTTTTAATCTCATTGGCCTACAATATAGAAATATACATAAAACTTATTGACAGTTTATCGAAAATAAAAGGAACACCGCAGAGTGGTTATAAATTAGTATACTTATAGATTTATTTAACTTTGAAAATTATTTTCCGGAATATATCAAATATTAAAACAACTAATCGTAAGATGTGCCATATCTAAAAAAGTAGAGCTGTTAAATAAAAACGGATTTCATATTTAGATTCAGCTCTACAAATATAGTTGAAATCATCACAAAGATTCCCGGCACCAAAAAAAAAATTTTTTTTTGTAGGCCTGTGTAATCGATCGGTAGTTTCCGCTTACCCTGCAAAGAGCACCAAACGGAAATGCCCACACCAGGAAGAGCACCAAGAGGGTTCCAGAGGGCGCACAAATGGATTTGGAAAAGGATAATAGGATGCCTGTCCAGGAAGGTACTAGCGTTTTGAAATAAAAGATGAACCTAAGTGATAAGATCTTAATATATGCATTTGAGGCACATTCATTTACTATGTTTCTAAGCATTCGCCATTTAAATCGAGGCATTTATCATAACTTTACACATTTTTTTTTCATTTTCCATCTCTGAAGAAATCTGCCGCCTTAGATTTTAAACACTTGTTTACGTCAGCATGTAATTCTTCGTCAGCCTTGAAGACCTGTGCTACACTTCTTGCGAGATATCCGTAATCGTAAAACGGCGATTTTCTCGAACTTTTTCGTTGATTTTCACCGTCAGTAGACCTGACTGCGCCCATTTTTAAACTGAATGCACCAATGTCTCACTCCGCCTTCACTCATCTTCCCGTCTCTGCAAACTTTACACATTTTCCCATGAATTTCAGTTGGGTTGTGGTTTTTCACCAGTAAAAGAACCTAATTACAAATCGCACTTAAAAACTCACTGGATTTTCTATTGAAGCGCACATTTTAACAGTTCGCAGAGTAGAAGAACCACAGTCTGCTCACACTGCCACAGCAGGAGGCGTGCCCTGAGTGTGGGGACGTTTAGAGACCAAGATGGTGGCTCTAGCCACCGCCCCGCTAGGCCGAAGTGTAAGCTACTTTCTGGATAGGCATCATACTACGTGTTTGGCTGAAACATTGGAAGACGGGAATTCACCGTTTTCTCCAGGAGACGCCAATGGCCACAGTCAATTGCTTTGATCCGGTGGTTCTGGGACGGATGATTTCAATATTTGGAGTTACGGTCGGTGGTGTTTGGGCGACACCGCCTCCCTCGCCGCAGGGCTCAATCTTCTCGCAGCGGACGGGAACGGGTGAAAGAAGAAAGCCAAAAAGAAAGAGCCGTCGTCCGTCGGGAGGATGGCGCGTACAATGGCATCGAGTGAAGCAGAAAGCGAGATCCGCCTCCCAATCGATGGACAAAGGCGAAAACTGGAGACACAGGCGCTAGAGAAGAGTATGTCGCCGATTCGAGCCCTCTCGTGGAGTCGGTAACACTCAAAATTCCACCCATGGCCCGGGTGGATTGCCCAATTCCACCCGTTAGTCGATGCTTATGAATTATCTTAATATGCGTCGGACATATGTGTATGGCAGCATACAACCGTCATCACAGACAGAGGAAAGAAATTGAAGATGAAGAAATACAAATGAAACATGAAGTAAGACAAGAATGGAGCATATTTGCAATTGCATTTAGTATATGCATAGTTATTGTAGTACCTTGCAAGGCATTGCTAGGGTGTGTGGCAGGGGGTGAACACACACCGGAATAATTTTACCGGAACATGACCCTACCGCGGTCGAACAATGTTCTTATGATCCCTTATCGTTCGTGGAAAAAAAATGACATCTTAAATGTATCTGTTCTACTCTTAATCTCTCTAATTTTACTATCATGATCTCTCCTACCGTAGTACGATGGGGGTAATAATACATTTTCAACGTCACTGCTAAAGAGATCTCCTTCCAATTTATGCCAGAGCTCCAGTCTGTAATTTAACCTTCGCTCCGTGAGTGATTCCCAACCTAGCTGCTCTAATATTTTGGAGACACATAATTCCAAACTATTTATCCATTTCTGCGCTGGGTGAACGAGATGATTTAATGATTTTTGGTGCTCTACACCAGTGAAAGATGATTTTGTATTTCACTTCAGCCATTCTTTATAAAACTTTTTCCTCGTAAATACTTTCGTCACGGTTGCAAGAGCATAACTTGAATGGTAAGTTCGATGAGGGACGTAGAATGTCTAAATATCCTAGGATCTGGTATGGATAGAGAGAATTGAACGATCTCGCCAAATTCTAATGAATGCGATTTCAATGAAGCAAGGCAACCGTTAAGTACAGAACGTACGAGGGCGTATTGAAAAGTAAGTTCTCCTATTTTTTTCATGGAAAATCAAATTTATTATCAACTTTGCGTACATCGTTGGAAAGGTTGAGCATTTAGCTATTTTTCTACATGGTTGCCTTGTCGATCACTCCCTTTTTGCATCCTCGTAGCCAGCTTTTTAATACCGACGTCGTACCTTTCTTCCACCGCGTCGCGAAGCCAACTGACGACTGCTGCTTGGAAAATGTGGCATTCTAAAGGCTTTAACTTCTTGATGAAAGAAGACACTTTGCTTTTCCACGTAGAATTTTTTTATTACGACCTATGTTTCGTTACAGCGTAACATCTTCAGGATCAACGTAAAATCTTCATCAACCTGAAGACCTGACGCTGTAACGAAACTTATGTCTTGATAAAAAAAACTCTATGTGGGAAAGCAAAGTGTCTTCTTTCATCATGAAGGCTTTCCACCGCGTTTCGCCCGAAACTGCGTCATACTGTCAGTTTTAACTTCTACAGGGTGCGGCAACGTAACTTCCTTTTCTTAAAGGGGTATTGCTTTTGAAAAAAGGAAGGAAGTTATGCTGCTGCACCTTGTACTTCTGCATGACAACCCGCAAGCTGTCGTTAGGATGCGTGGAAGGTGTTTTTCTACGCACCAGGCATACAACATCAAAAAAGGTTTGTCTATAAATGTTAAATTTCAATAAATTATTTCTAATAATACTAACTATAGGTATGGTCACTTCGGTATTTAAGTGTTAGACACATGCTAGATGGACAGCTAGTTTACAACAAGACCAATAAAATAATTTAAAATAATAATTTCAACCCCCTAAGCTAGTCTTAATTTTTCGAAATACTTTTTTCGTCCCCAATTGCGGTCGTTTGAATTTGTTCTGATCCCTTATCACTCGCAAGAAAAATGGCATAACAATTATGACGATTATGCACGTCATCTCTCTAGTTTTATTGGCATGATCTCTCCTACCGTATTAAGATGAGGGTAATAACACATTTTCAGTGTCATCGCTAAAGAGACCTCGTTTCAATTTATGCAATCTGTAATGTAACCTTCGTTCCGTGAGAGATTCCCGACTTATTTATGCTGATAATCTTGATACGCTACACAATTAATCATAACAGCGTTTTACAACTCTTGCTCCTCTGCGCTGCACGCGATCCAATTCGGCATTCTTGTCGAAAGCATTTATTCAGTCTGCAATCACCGCCTCAACTGAAACATTATTTTCTCCCTTACCTAAAATGTCCTGACCCATAAGCGCAAATTGTTTCCACCAGGATTTAATATTTCGGAATCCGTGCTATTTATATATCAATAAATCCTGGCTATCGAGATGCTTCATTATCCGACTATCACTTATACGTTCCATGACATGTATGATGACATGAATATGAGGAAGATATTTCTGTGATGACTGGTTTCCTCCTTGTCGTCTCTTTCCCTAGTTTTCAGTTTCGCTACTTTCCAGTGACTGGGAAACTTACCTACTTCTACATAAAACCCCAAAAACCGCCGAAAGGACGTGTTGGGTCACTACCCGTAAAAGAGAACAAAACCACATGCAAAATCAACATATTTGTGCAAACCTACACCCAAAACCCGCAGTGGCGTTTCGTGCAAAAACCATGTTGACTTACACGCATGCATATACATGTACTATCAACTAAACATATACATGCAGCTTAGAATGTAGTAAAAATTCATCCAATAGCGTGCAATCTAGCCCCTATTATGGTCTTCTTCAATATAATCTCTAGTTACGGCGCGATTTTCGACACTTATTTCTTACATATGCGAGCTATCTTTCGACCGAGCCCGGCGGAATGATTTGGATGAAAATGTTTCAGCAATCGTTCTATTCCTTTCTATGAAAGTTAAATTTTGGAGATCGGTTGGAAGAAACGGTTTGTTAAGCCTACGGAAGCATTTGATGAGACATTGGTGAAAATAGAGGAAATGAAATAGATTGGCATTTACTAAACCGACGGTTACTCTTCCGCCTTGATTGTTTTTTATGCATTTACTATCGTCTGATTTGACTGAACTCCTCCGACGTACGACCTAAATGCTTTTGGATTCTCGTTTGCATTTTCAGCTCGTATTTTCCTTTTAAATAGATTAGCGTTTTCCGAATTTGACATTTTCCCTTTACGAGTATATAATTTCCCAGCACATATCTTATCATCTTAAATGATCTCACTACGTTCTTGGCTAAAGATATTATTCCGTTTATTTATCATGTTAGCGTGACATACTTTTGTCACCTCAAAGAATGTTTAACTTCCACGTCGTACCGTCTAGTTTCCGTGTTTTTTTTAAAGCTACTTAGAATGATCCTATTGGCTTCTTAGCACGTGATGTCAAGAAAGTGATTCCACAAAATTTTCGCTTTTTATGTTTCTTTCGCGTACAATTTGCAATTGAATTCTGTAACATGCATTTCAAAGCTATCATAATCATAGTCCCCGTGTTTGAAAAAGTATATTTTTCAAATTGAGTAGCTTCAGCGTGATGTGGTGGAAATCGAACACTATGAATAACTCATAGTAGCGCTTTTCCACTGGATAAAATTTATTTTAAGACCGGATTTCGACCTGAAGAAGATGTGTAATACATCGAAACCCGGTCGTAAAATAAATTTTATCCAGCGGAAAAGTAGTACTATTTGAAGATCTTTTCGGGTGGGTTAATTGATAAATTGATAAAAAATGAAGAATATTATTGGTCAAGTGACAAGTTGATGCATGATGTTTAACGTAAAATAATCTGAAAATGACTCCCAGGTATCTTCGTATCTACTCTGTTTTAATACTACATCCATGTCAATACATGGAACATTGATATCTCCACCGATTGATTGTCTCTTCCGTTTGTTTGGGACGAGAAATCCTTCGATCTGCTAGTCTAGTTCAAATATTGACTCAACGCTTGCGTCTGGGGTTGTGTAAAATACACAGGCGTCGGTTATTTTAGACCTAGGGCTTTCTATTGAACACCAAGTACTTTCTGAAACTTTACCTCAAAGTAGCTCATCTTTGAAACTTATTTGCCTCCGACGTAACCTTATGGAATGTCCCCAAAATATTGAAATGAAATAAGTAACTTCGTAATTTCAAACACATTTTATTTAAAACAGTGTCCCAAATAAATTGCGCATGGAATTAGAAAGTGACTTCGTTTCAATAGGTATTTTCTGTTGGCGCAGAGGTTCTTAACTGCAGTACAAACACCGCCTCCCGATTCTATTAACTACAACAGTTCTGTAAACCGAAACGTATTTTGGAAAATATTTAATGTCATAGATTTTATTGGACGACCGGGTTTAAGTTCCAATAACCATAGTATCTTCGCCAATTCTTTGGATGATAAGGTGATGATATACAGCTTCCTTGCTTTGTGAAATTCGACAGTTGACTGCAAGTACAGAAATTGTTATCTTGAGATCAAGCTTTATCAATATATACATACACCTCTGTGGGTGTGCGTTTTCATGAATGTGTCGGTTTTGCATGCGGTTATATTTTGCTTTTACGGGTGATGACATAACAACCCCCGGCCATACGCCCTCACGGTGGCTTGCGGGATATTATGTAGATGAAGTTTCCCTAATTATTTAGCGAGGAAAGGTTTTGAGCTATTATCTAATAATTTTTTTAAACATTGGGTCCGATGTAATGTGATTCATGTTACTTGACCCATTGTACATCTCCACAGCACTAAAATTTCACCCATTAAAAGCTAAATTAAATGATTTGGCGATGTGGGATTTAGAGATTCATCTTGGAGATCTTTGCCGCGCTTCAGGGGTCGGCCGCCATCTTGCACCCGCGTCACTCCCCGCCATCTACCGCTCCCCTTCCTCCCCCCTTTCCCTCTCTTTCGGGGGGAGGCACGAAGACCCACACGCATCGAGATTGTCATAAATACCCTGCGATCCACCAAAAAGGTGTGTGGCAGGGGGTGCATACACCAGGTGGGAAAAGGTGTTTATTCACCTAATAAGTTAGTTACTTGCTATGCGGAAAAATGGAATCAAAATCAACCAAAAGGATTCATACGATGGGCCTCCACCATAATAAGCCAGATTATGCAGAACTGAAAGTTAAGGAGGGGAAATTGTACTATTTCATGAACATGCAACTCGTGGTCTCGACGAACTCCAGTTGTGGTTAGTTATGGTGTATATTTAGTATTACCTTAAGTATGTTCATAGGATATGGAAATTAAGGCCGGAAAAGACCCAAAATGTAATGCTGAAGGCCTTATGTGCTGCTGCCTAAAGGAAATCACCGATGACCAGGGCCGCACTGGCCTTGCTGGCGACTAGATCACCAGTTGACTTTCCCTCCGCCCCCGCCCCCGGAGCATTGGCGCGCGCGGCGGTGGATGGGGAGTGGCACCTCCATCTACCCGGGACCCCCGCCCCTCCGATCCCTTCGCTCGAAATCATTCCGAGAGTGCACCACTAGCGATTGAGTGAGTGCCCAGGCTAACCGACTGCTTCCGCTTACCTCACCTTCCTCACCGGTTATGGCCGATGGGGGCGTAGCATGCAGCCACCGGACGGCGATCCATTGAAGAGCCTTCTGCTACCCAGATTGCTGACATTCACATATTACCCTGCAAGTCGCCGCAAGGGCGTGTGGCGGCGTGTGTTAGGTCACTACTCGTAAAAGAGAATACAATTAAATGCACAGCCGACAAGTTCATGCAAATCTACACCCACAAAGGCGTATAAATTCATTCGAAAACCTTTATAACTTCGACGCATGCAAATGAACATCGAGGGTAGGCTGAAAATTAATCCACAGATGCCACCATAAACAAAATGATCTTCAGAAGTACTCCTGGTGGCATGTGGAAGTAACATTCCTCCTCATCACTCATGCGCAGGTTGGAGGAGGTTACATTCACCCAGTGTATCTTGAGAGGTGGAAGTATGGCGACGTGTTCTAGTGCCATGTCAACGCGAGTTAACTTTTCTTTTACTAGAATCCAGGACTTGACAGCTGCCTTCACCTCATCGTCCGAGGTGTAATGATTACCGTTGAAGTGTGTACTGAGAGTCGAGGAACTAGTAAAATGGGGCTTCATCTTCAGTGACAAATGTTGTTTGGACTCTGAAGGGATACCTCAGTTTTTCTTAACGTCAATCAAACAGAATGAGGTAACATTATGTCTTAAGTTCGTACACACACACACGCACGGCCCATGTGCCTTCTCTCCTGCTATCTTAGATAAAATGCATTGACGTTTAAAATCCCACTATGTTTTAAAGTCTCGTCGGGCATCCCACTTTAAGGTTAGAGTGATCATGGCCTGCAAAAGAACAATTTTCATTTTTTATCTTTCAAGAAAACAAAAGATGCACATTCTAAGAATTAATTTCGGGATGCAGAAAAGATAATTTAGTAACTGATTTGGTAATTGATTCCATGTGACTCCTCTGGACACTCCCAGTCCTTCTTCAGCCAAACTGTGTGATTTATTAGGTACATGTCTTCTTCTAAAACATAGACGGCAAAGGTAAAGGAACTGGTAGCCCTTATTACCTTGATGTGTGAATTTCACACGCTCTAGGGGACTCGGTGCTAAGTGAACATTATCCTCACCCGTCAAACCAACCTTCGGACTGATAACTATCGTTTTTTATATAAATAGGTGAACAATATTTCAAATGCTACTTGGAATAATTGCATTGGATGCAGAATAATGCGTAAACAAGGTAGGAATTGATCGAAAGGTGATAATGTGAAGGCGCCAGGAAAAGGTTGATCGAGTTCTACCTTTCCTTTAAGGTTGAAAATATTTATAAAGAGTAAATTCGTCATATTGAGACTGCATGAATCTGACATTTGATATTTGAGGAGAGGGATAGTGCGTGCGCAGAGTTTAAACCTTGGAGAACTTCGAGGAATATAAGCAATAAACTGGACAAAGAGGAGGAAAAATGACGAAGTTTAAAAATATGGGAATGAAAAGAGAGGAAACAGGAAAAAGACAAAAAAGAGTGGGGAGAGGAGATTTTATCGAGAGGGATTTGGAATGCCATGGAAGGAGAGATAATATTCGGTGAACATAACGGGAGGAAGGAAGGGAAATGCACTCTTTTTGAACGAAGGGACGATGGATAAAGACGTGAAGTGGGAGACATTTCAGAGGAAAAAATGTTCCAGCCAGGTGAAAGTCAATACAATGAGTAAAAGTTCAAGGGGAAAGTCCGAAACCCACCCATGTTATAATGGCTACGATGAGGATGGTCAACCAAGAAAATTTAATGAAACTAAATATTAAGATAAACTCGTCACTTGTAAACGGCAGTCGTGAGAAAGATGAAGATTCATCGGGAAGCTTGCAGGGGATTCATGCACTACACGAGTTACAGCCATCTGACTACAGCCTGTGGCTTTGCACTAAGACGCGTGTGTCCAGCTGTCAACAATTTTCGCTTTCGTTTACATCAGCATCTACACAACCCCACAAGCCGTTGCAAGGACGTGTGGCAGGTGATGACACGTCACCAGCCATTCTACACATAATCTCTCCAATTACTCATTTGCCTGGCACCCAGCGATTCACTAAAAACAGCGAAGAGGAAATGGGGCGACCGAACAGCAATCATGCAACATACCCTCACATACATTACGAGTATTGCATGGTTAGCAGCTATTCCTATGCCTATACAATGAGGAAAAGAAACTACATTAAAAGATGGCAGGCGCACGTGCAATTCAGACAATTATTACCCGGTTAGTATTCTCCACGTTCCTGACTGACTATTCATAAGTACTTTGCGGCATTCCGGGGGTAGAGCGTTAGACTACTGACCGGAGGGTCCCGGGTTCGATTCCTGGCACTCTGGGCACCTGCAGCTCCACCCAAGCTAGTTGATTTTTCGGGTACCAGATCTTCCTGGGAAACCATAACCGGCACAGGGAAAAGAACTGGCCCCCTTACCCTGATGTGTGAATATTCACACGCCGTGTAGGGCTTAGTACTGGGTGAACTACCTAATCACCTACCAAACCGACCTTCCGGTTGATTACTGTGTTTATCTACATTTGCTGTGTTATTTACTGTGCTATCTACATTCACCTACACCCAAGGGCGCACGGCGGCGGGGGGCGTTAGGCCGCCAGACTTGGAGAGTGTTTCGTGGGAATTCAATCTTGCCACTCGCCACCAGGGGTAGTGCTTCCGAAGGTCATTTTATTTGTGGTCTACAATCACATGTGCATTAGTTTTCAGCCTACCCTCGTATATGTAGTATTCCTTGCACTAATAGGGTTCATATGTTAGCCTCAGAGTTGGTCGTCAAAATGGGCTCTCTTTCTTGTGAATTTCTCGTGGTGTCCCTTCCATCAGTTGGCCAATTGCAAATATTGAGTGGGTGCTGCCATTGAGCACCCTCGCATACCCTCCCACCCCCATGCCAAAACACTAGACGATTATAACGGAATGATCACTGGAGGGATATAATGAGGAATATAAAATACAAATATACATATATTATTTTTTTTTGACTACCTGCCTTGTTTTGGTGGAGGCCTGTCGTATAAATGGTTTTGGCTAATTTTTATTACCTTTCTTCGCATTAATATTAACTAGTTTGTCCGGTGAATTAATCCTTGTTTTGAATTGGGTCTCCCTCATTGCAAATTTGCTCGTTATTTAACATTTTTTTAACGAATATTTTTCCCATTTCCCGTTCTCTCTAAACCAAAGTCCCTCTAGAAATATTAAATACATTTCATTTACAAGTCAGAATTAAACGTTGCATAGACATAAGTTATATTCGTAGGGGCATGTTTATTTCAGTTGATAATATATGTTTTTGCATGTTTGTAAGTTATTAAGGTTTTTGCATGAATATGTACGACTTTGTGTTCGTAGATTGACATGAGTTTGTGGGTTTTCGAATGCAGTTTTATGGGTGTTGACCTGACTAGCCCTGTCATTCGCCTTTGCGACAGCTTGCGGTGCACAATATAGACGTAGATTTAGATGTGGATGACCTCTCATGTCCTCCCTTATTACTCACCTTTCCCACCTGGTGCTTGCACCCCTGCCAAAAACCTTTTTCTTGGATGGCGGGGTATTTATGTCGATGTCGATATACATGCACACATGAATGATCGATCACCTATTGACAACAGGTAGTGGAGAATAGTTGCAGAAAATAATGAAGTGAGGGTAGAAAAATATTTTGGAATGGAAACTACTCCTAAAGAGAAAAATAGCTTTTGGAGAAATTGAAGAAAAAACTGAATACTACAAGGCAGAATTGGAGAAATTAAAAAGGTGAGTCTACTAAATAAAAAGAATAACATGCAGGATATCGACAAATAAATCCTAATTATCCCCTACGCGATTGCTGTCATGTCTATTGTGTTCTCTAATGGTGTGAGAAAAAACAGCATTTTAAATATTTTCGTTCTACGATAAATCTCCCTAATTTAACTTGGGGAAGTGATCTACCATAATAATCCGGGGCCTGCAATATGTCTTTAACATCCTCAGATTCATCCAGTAAATTTAACTTGTTTTTAAACCTACGGTCAACGAGTGGTTCCCATCCTAATTCTTCAAATAGTCTGGTGACACTGCTACCTTGTTCATAACAACCTTTCACAAACCTAGCTGCACTACGTTGCACTCGGACTAGTTCCAAAATGAAGCCTACTTCATGAGGATCCCATCCACTTGCGGCATACTCAAGGAGGGGCCTAACTAACGTACAATGACAAAGCTCCTTGACCCTTTCATTACAATTTTTTTTATGAATACCAACTTTTCCACAAATTTCACAAATGTATTTTCCCCAGGACATATCCGTAGCTACGAGGTTACACCCAAGTAATAGGAATCAGAGGAAAGGTTTTCAAGCAGCCGCAGAGAAGCGGTGGACAAGAAGGGCTGCCTACAGCAGTTCGGATAAAAACGTGTATCCGAGGACAGAGGAGACTCACCTCTGACGATAAGTACCACTTACCACCGAATGAAATCTCTCCCTCCAGAGTGTCGAGGAGCGCTTTGGTTAGCCAGCCATATCCCCCCGATGGAAGAGGCCCCGCCTCCCTCCCCTCCAATGAGTATAGAGAGGGGGGAGGGGAGGGGGGCAGAGAGAAGGCGCACCTCGCCAGTCGGGCCGCAAACCTCGAAGCGTTCGCGGGGGGCGGTCGTCTCACTCTCGACCGAGTTCTCCGACGATTCCCGTTTGACGAGGATCGACCCTCCTCCGCCTCGCCTCCACAGCTGGGACCAAGGACGACGTCACGAGATAAGGAAGGATTCAACGGCGGCTGTCTTGACAACAAACGAGGAGCGAACGGTAAGCGGATTATTTACGATTCCTTATCTCTCGGATGGGATTCGAAAAAAAGTGTAACCATGGGCGTGGAAAATATTTGAACGTCCCTCCTGTCGTTGGTACGAGTGCCCCTTCGTTAGCGGTGCACCCCGCGCGGCCCGCACCTTCCCCCCGTGGGCAGTGGGGACAATGCCCTCGCGACGCGACGGCGGGGACGAAGATTTCGCCGCCGCCAACCACCAGCCCTCCGCGGGCGAGTGATCCGAGCGATCGGAGATTCATTTTAGTAAGGCCCGGCGAGGGTAAGAAGGGGAGCGGACGAAGGGATGTGGGGAGGGAGCGGCCGGCGCCGCTGAAGGCAACTCCGACGGACGGAGGAGTGGGACGACACGCAACCGTGAAAGAGGCGTTGCCGGCCAGCGCTCACAGCAATGACAACCACTCTTTAAGTGGAGGAATTTGGATGGGAGCCACCAGTTGACCGTTGGTGAAATACAGGTTATATTTATTGCTTAAATATGAGGCAGGTTACTTATCTGAGGAGGTTAAAGACATTAAAGTACTATGGTAGATCGCCGTAACGATCCGCGTAACAGCAACCTAAAATCAGGAAGATACAGAAAGTAGAACGGATAGATTTAAAATGTCATTTTTTCTTCGTGTCATAGATCAAAAAAGATATGACAGCAATCGCGTTGGGGATAATTATAATTCATAGTTTATATTATTGTCGATATCCTGCATATTTTTTATTTAATAGACCCATCTTTTTAAGAGTTCTACCATATGATTATAATATACGTAACCTGCAATTGAAAATTGTTGTGTGTAAGTACTTCCTTTTGTGTGATTAAAATTTTTCGATTGCATGATCAAGCTAATATTTTTTTATTTTTGTTGTGGAAATATAATTGAAATTTTACATGCATGGCTGGTACCTAACACCCCCCGCCATATGCCCCTGTGGCGGCTCGTGGGGCATTGCTTAGATGTAGACGTGGAAAATATAACCAGCGAGGCTGGATCGACTGTGATCATGCGGAGTCAATAGCAAAGTGGGTGAATGGAATAAGCCATTTTCTTTCGCAAACAAAAATGAGAACTCGTGTAATTAGTTCATATTTTATGGGTGCCACCTCACGCGTCTTTCATGGAGAATGATCGGGCGGATCCTTCTCTCATTCCTCTCAGGAACATTCATTGAATTGAATGACAGCAACGCCAGACCAACACCTCCGATATGCGAGGTTAGGCTGAAAACTAATGCGCATATGCTTGTAGACCAGAAACAAAATGACCTTCAGAAGCACTCCTTCAGGCATGTGCAAGTAACATTCCCCCGCAACACGAATGTGCAGGTTTGAGGTCGTTTGCATGCAGGAAGAGCTCTCGGACTAATGGAGCGAATGATAGGGGGGGATATTTGATTGCAAAAGTGAAGAAAGGTGTAATTACGCATAGAGTGAGTAGTGATGACTCAAATTTCTGTTAAGAGAAGATTTAATGTTAGCTAGTTCCATATGTTTACGCAGTTAAAGATTCCTCCCCTGATAAAATCAACGAAACCATACAGAACTACAAAGCATCTAGGTCCACTGCCAAGAAGGCATTCCGGAAGGCGCTAGCGGAATTCAAAAGGCAAACATTAGGCGAACATTTGAACGATAACCCAAAGATGTTTTGGTCCTACGTCAGGGAAGTGCAGGGAAAAAAGTCCACCGTAAACTCATTGAATAACGAAAAGGGGGATAAAGTAACGAGTAGTTTAGATAAAGTCAACATATTAAACTCATTCTTCCCAATTGTTTTCAACCTATGCTCTCAGAATATAGCCGAGAACCTTCCGAAAACATTTCAGCAGTCAATGCAAGCAATCAATTTTTCCACCCGCGGAATAGAATTGCTCCTTAAAAACATAGACCCCAACAAATCTACGGGACCTGATGAGATACCGGCGCGCGTGTATAAAGAACTGTCAGCTGAAATTGCCCCTTATCTTGATATAATATTTAAGAAATCATTAGCAGAAGAAAGCGTGCCAAACGGCTGGAAGGTAGCTTCGGTAATACCCATATTTAAAAACGGAGACAGGGAGGACCCCAGTAATTATAGGCCAATATCGCTCACTTCCATTTCCTGTAAGATTCTTGAACACATCATTGTTAGTTCCATAATGAGGCACCTCGATAGCCAAGATTTATTAATTAATAACCAACATGGCTTCCGTAAGGGTAGATCCTGCGAAACTCAACTCGCACATTTTATACATAATGTATTGAACTCCGGTGAAAGTAATATTTCAGTTGATGCGATATTCCTATATTTTAAGAAAGCTTTTGATAAAGTCCCTCATTGCAAATTACTGGCGAAATTGGAAACCTATGGAATACACGACAGTATTATTAACTGGATTAAACAATTTTTAAGTGATCGTGTCCAAACAGTCGTCCTGGACGGTGTATTATCCGATACTGTAAAGGTCACGTCGGGTGTACCACAAGGAAGTGTCATAGGCCCCCTCCTATTTCTTATTTACATAAATGACATTAGTACGGTAGTTAACAGCAAGCTCCGTCTTTTCGCCGATGATGCAGTAATTTATGGGGACATCCGAAGTCACGAAGACAGAGTCGTGTTAGCCAACGGCCTAGATGCAATTCAAAATTGGTGCGATACATGGCAATTGGAATTAAATTTAAGAAAATGCGTAGTAATACATTTTTGGGAAAAGAGTAATTCCCTCCCTTATAGTTACAAAGTAAAACAAACCAAAATCGCGAGGGTAGATTCCTTTAAATACTTGGGTGAAACAATTACTCACGATCTGTCCTGGGTAAAACACACACGAGAAATATGCAGTCGTGCTAATAAAAAATTGGGATTTGTGAAAAGACTGCTAGGTGAATGCGATGAAAAGGTGAAAGAACGATGTTTCCTTGCCTTGGTCAGGCCCCACCTAGAGTATGCTGCCAGTATATGGGATCTTCAAAATATAAATTTCATTTCGGAATTAGATCGAGTTCAGCGGAGGGGGGCTAGATTTGTCAAACATTGTTATGATCAACGTAGCAGCGTATCCACTTTGCTAGACAATTTAGGATGGGATTCTCTTACACAGCGGCGTTTACAATATAGATTAAACTTATTAAAAACACTTAAAGATGGACCCTTTTCCGATGACATCAAGGATATAATACGAACTCCAACGTATTACGGTCGAAGGGATCACGAATATAAGACTAGAGAGATAGACTGCAAGACTGACAGGTTTAAAATGTCATTTTTTCCAAGAACGATAAGGGACCAGAATGATTGTAGTCGAAATTCCCCAGGATTTAGTTCATTACAATAAGTATTAACGTACAAGTTAGGGAAAGCGCGAGGATATGTATGCATATATATGTTTGTGTATGTACATGAATGTACGTGTATATATATATATGTATATGCATGTGTGTATGTATATATATATATATTTTCTTACAGGTTCCCCCCACCTTCCCTCACCTATTTGATAACCCCAGCCCCCTCATCCCTTACTCTTCCCTCATGGTGCTATACCCCCTGCCACACACCTTTTTTGGTGGCTCGCAGGGTATTCATGTAGATATAGATGTATGTGATAGATTTATCTGTCTTGATAGTAAAAAGCGTTATTTTAGCACACCACTTAGAATGTTGTCCAATATAGCTGCGATTTCAAGAGAGTCGCCACTGTTGGGGGGGCACCACTGCCTAGGGTGGCCTTGCACTCATCGGTGAAGGCGCAAAGACTCCCCCGTGGTGTTCCCTTCCCTCCCCCACCATCCCCCGCCCTCTGAACGGACACGAACACACGTGGTCGATTCCACCCTCCCTCCCTTCCCCTCGCCAGATCCACAGGTGTCAGGGGGGCAACTCTCTTCTTCACCGCTAAACCGTCTCCATGTGAGCAGTGGGGGAGGGGGGAGGAATTGATGCTCCACTTCGCGTAGCCCAGGGGTGGATTCGTGGCGAAAAGTAGACCTAGAGGTTAGGTGACCTGGGTGCCTCGTTCCAATTTTGAAACAAAAATAGTGTGGGGATGCTGATCTAAGCGCATCTCGAGTCCTATATGGGGTAGCGTGTGGCAGGGGATGTGGGGGTTCGTTTCAAGGGCCATTAGTGCGATCGAAACGACATAAATACCCCGCGATTCACCAAAAAGGTGTGTGGCAGGGGGTACGAGCACCAGGTGGATAGGGTGAGTGATAAGGGAGGATGTGGAAGAGGAAGGGAAAAATATTCGTTATAAACAATCAAACAACGTGCAAAATTTTATGCATGCTGGAGAAGGAATTCAAATCAGGGTTAGTTCACCTTGTACACTAGTTGCATTCTTTAATTCAGAATCATTTCTTTCACAAATATTTCACCGCACACTTTTACCTGTTTGATTAGATTAGGGCAAATGTCGTACCAGCTCTATTTTGCAGCTTTTAACTCAAGAAATGTACGAAGGTTTCCATCTAGGCACTGTAGTTAACGTAAATAAGGAGAAACTAGCTTCTCGCGTTCCTTGTACGAGGAGCACCTTGCAAGTGCCGCGTTAAATAAAAGAGTGAATAATGGTTGCAAACCATGCTGCTAGGAATGCAAAGAATTCAATGCAACGGGCGAGGCGACGGAAACGATTCCATTGCAGAGAATTCAAGAGGGTCGCCACTGTTGGGGGGACATTAGCGCCTAGGGTGGCCTCTCACTCCTCGATGAAGGTGACCCCTTCCCTCCCCCACCACCCCCCGCCCTCTGAATGGACCCGAACGCTGCTGCTGCATGAAAGATAAGGAAACAGCAGGTGTTGACTCGATGATACAAGTTTACTTGGGTGTCACTCATTTCTCATGACCTATCTCGGGGAAAAATTGCAGGGGAATATTGTGGACATATCTTACAGAAATTTTGAATTTATTAAAAGAGTACTTGGGAAATTCGATAATTGGGTAAAGTCGATTAAACCTTTAAGTAGATAAAAAGAAATCAAGAGCTCTACGGCCTCAGGTTAAAACAATAATGGGGGAAAAACTCCAATAGCCGTGGTAAAAAATTGAAACACTCTAGACTTCCACATATAGATGTGGAAGTCTACAGTGTTTCAATTTTTTACCATGAAGCAATTCCACAAAGTTACGCCTGAAACCATTACTTTTATCCAATAGCCGTGATAAACAGTCGCAACTCTCGTCAGACTAATTGCTGTGTTGGTTTTCGCGGGGACCACGTAAGGGACCAACCACGACCTCTCGACCAAGAATACCCTCTGTGGTGGTTTACGGGAAATTAATCAACGCCAGGGACCACACATTATCCTGTCTGGAATCCTTCACGAGGCTGTGAGACCCCGTTAAAGATTCTAGGTGGAAATGTAATCTTTCACGAGGCTGTAGGGAAGACCCCGTTAAAGGTACCAGGATGTTCTACAAGTACACACTCTATGCCTATCCACGAAGGACGAGCACAGACCATTCACACAAACTAGCACTCAATAAACGCACGCACGCACACTCAAAAGGCCAAACTTCTAGGAGATTCTTCGAATGATAGGTTGTGTGAAATTGCGTGTGAAGACGAATGCTTTTCCCTAACAGTTCTAGAATTCCTACCCGATTCAGCCACCAACATAGAGGTGAGAACTCGCGAATCCGCATACATCCTATCTTTCATCTACATCTACATAAATACCCTGCGAGTCACCAAAAAAGGTGTGTGGCAGGGGGTGTAGCACCATGAGGAAATAGTAACGGATGAGGGGGTTGGGGTTAGAGTTGTAGTCTATCTCTCTACTCTTACATTCGTGATCCCTCCGACATTGGGGTTCGTATTATATTCTTGATGTCATCCCATCTTTAAATGTTTTTAATAAGTTTAATCTGTTTTTGGTGAATCTTGGGGTGCCAGGTGCATGAGGAATTAGAGGGATTATGTGTAGTATGGGTGGTAGCCTACCACCCTCTGCCACACGTCCTTGCGACGGCTTGCGGGATATTGTGTAGATGTAGAACACTTAATTATGACTCAGCATGCCTGCCGTGGAAGCATCCCCTGCCACACACCTAAGAGGGTCCTTGCAGGGTTCCACACGGGCGGAGAGGGATTATTGTACTCGCTCCTGGCCCTAGAAGAAACATTTCTTCTACCACCACCTCATACCCTCACTTCATGGTCATCGGATTTATCCGTAATGAAAGGCCCTGGCACGGAATCAATCACACTCCCACCCGCCCCCACCCCCGTCCCACATAACCGAAATGCGATGCTTTGCGTGCCGTAAGTCTTGAAGCGCCCGGCGCTCAGGACCATTTTTTATCGTGCCAGCCATAAGACTAAGTGGAGTGGTGTCGGAAGGATGATTTCATTTGTTTGTGTCGTTGCCTTGGATAATCTTGCGATTGCGTTCTTCATCTGAGGCGTCGACGTCTCGCAAATTATACGCACTCCAACATACATTGGTCGCTTGGATCATGAATATAAAATTCGGGAAATAGATACCAGAAATAGCAGAATCAAGGACTCCTGCCCTAGGGCATTACGGGATAGTAACTAGTGTTATAGTTAGCAAAATGTCCACTTGTCACCCTCAGCGTCTAGGGAATAATTATTTCCACTCAATTGCATGCACTTTCACTAACCTCGTGTGTAACTCCATAGTTTCAGTCTCAACTTTATGGAAGTTCATTTTAATAAATGAAAAAGAAAAACTTTGTTCCAATCCACCACTTTATATCACGTACGACTAGTTTCGACGCTACGGCGTCATCCTCAGGTACAAAGTTTACTAATCGTACCTGAAATAAAGTGGTGGATTGGAACAAAGTTTTTAAAAACTTTTTATCAACCTCGTGTGTTTTGATGTCAAATCACTTCCCGCATGACCGCATTGGAATGTCATTAAAGAATGTAGTGCTCTTTGCAGTATTGTTTGCTCTGCTTTTGCTTGTTTTTAAGTTTCTCCTTCCATCCCTCGTCTGTGTGTGTGTGTGTGGGGGGGGGGACACGCCGTCCGCTGCCTGCCTGATACAGCGGCGTATCGCATTCCCTACCTAATGACTTTAGGGGAGGAGACGATGAGTTGCATGTCCATATGGTAGTAGATTTTCCCCTCCTTACTTTTCAGTCCTGCATGACCTTTCTTGCTATGGTGGAGTCCTGTCGGATAAATAGTTTTGGTTCATTTTTATTCCCCTTTTTGCTCATAACTAATTTTTATTAGATTAATTAGCTCTTTTATTTGAATTGAGTCTTCCTCCGGCGTGTGTACGAATTCGCTCGCTATTTGATAGTTTTTTAACGAATCATTTTCCCATTTCCCTTCTTCCTCTCCCACATCCTCCCTTGTCACTCGCCCTTCCCACCTGGTACTTGCACCCCCTGCCACACACATTTTCGGTGGCTCGCGGGACATTTATGTCGATGTCAATCTGGTGTACTCAGCGAAAGAGTGAACCTGATCCAACCACACTTTTTGGGTTCAAAGTGCTACTGATGCATCCGAAATCCAGACACTGCCCTAAGTGAATTTATTAGCATTCAGCTTAATTTTCTCTTTGGATTCGTCACAAATATAGTCATTGTGCGATTTCTAAAATAGGTCTTAAAATACGTCACCGTGCACAATTCACCATAATACAAGCATAACCCTGGGCCATTGAGTCTGGTGACTGGAACGGAGACGGAATTACGAGGAGTAGGTTCAACTTGGAACGAAAACAGACGGGTTGATGAACTTCGATTTAAAGCGATATAAAAATGTTTCACGTTGCAATCTAGTTCCCCGAAGAATCGCAGAATCGGCAAGAAGTTCTCTTGGTCAATGCAACCAATCCCGTTTCACAAGTCAAGGTCGTTTTACAAAAGGTCTCATCTTGGACATGGTCATTTTTCACGATATGAATACAGTTACATCCCGAAAACAATCTTGTATTACACTGTAAATAAAGTTGGTAAGGTTCACATGTAGGTGTCAGGTTTTCTTAGGCACTTACCTACCCAAAATTTAGTTCTTTAATGTTGTTTGTGTGACTGACGGGTCCCTGCCATAGGAGGAATCCTTGTAAACCCTGAAAGAGTGAGTGCGTGCGTTTCACAAAGGTCGGATACACCTGAGTGATTGAGTGAATGCGTTCTTACCGAAGTCCCTTATTTTCCGTTTAGTTATTTTCGTGTGATTGGCGGGTCCCTGGCCTAGGAGGAATCCTGGTAAACCCTGAATGTGTGAGTATATGTGAATCACAAAGGTCAATGTTTTCGAGCACACCTGAGTGATTGAGTGACTGTGTATTCACGTAAGTTGATTTGTTTCTTTACATCCTTTAATAATTTTCATTTATTTGTGTGATTGACGGGTCACTGACATAGGAGGGATCCTTGCAAACCCTGAATGTGTGTGTGTGTGTGAATGTGATTCACGAGAGTGAAAGTTATTTCGCAACTCACCCTTTTTTCCCCCTTTAATTTTTTTCCCCCTTATTAATTTTAACTCACCCTAGTGATCGAGTGGTTGTAAGTTTGTTTTATTATTTTTTATTTATTTTATTATTATTATTTTATTACTTTAATTATTTGTTTCGAATTTGTGTCCGTGTGTGTGTGGTGTTGTTTTTATTTTTTAAATTTTATTATAATAATAATTATTTATTTATTTAAATTTATTATTATTTTATTTATTTATTATAATTTTTTATTATTATTTTTATTATTATCATTACTATTTAGTGCCATTCAAGTTTACGGTCCCGGTATTTTTTGCTTACATTCAACCTACCTGTTCTTTATTAATTTAAATTGGCAATTTTACACAAAAATAAAATTTTTATTAATACGACCGGTTTCGATGTAACTACTAGTACATCATCTTCTGGTAACAGTCATTTCTCGTTGTCTACTATATATGCTAAAAAGCAAGTAAGGGGAGGGTAGTGGAAAATGGGGGAAAGAGGGAGGGGAGAAGGAACGTGGGCAACGTGGGTGGGTGGGTGCTTAAACATTTACTAATAAAAATTTTATTTTTGTGGAAAATTGCCAATTTTAATTAATCATGGTATTCCACCATGTCACGCCTGAAACGTCTCTTTTTATTTTTCTACCTGTTCTTCATCCACATCACATCCATACACACAATAGCCCGTAAGCCGCAGCAATGGCGTGCAGGGGGGGAGGTATCTTAGGTCACCACACGTGAAAGAGAATAGTAAAACCACATGCAAAGCCGAATCATGTTAACTCTACACAAATATTAGTTTGTTCATGCGCTCGACAAACCTTAATCAGATGAGAGAAAGACTTACATTCAACAATATTCAATAACAGGATAAATATAAGTATATACTGTTGAATCATGCTGTAGAACTGTTAAAAGTATGGGTCTATCAAATACAAAGAATAACATGCAGGGTATTGACAAAATATAAACACACACTACCAATTCTAATTAACTCGTACGTGATTGCTGTCATGCCTAGAACGATCTCTAATGGTTAGAGAAAAAAAAGACATTTTAAATCTATCCGCTTTACAATAAATCTCCCTGATTTTACGTTGGTGATATAATCTACCAAAATAAGTGGGAACCTGTGATATTTCTTTAACATCCTGGGATAAGTAACCTGCCACAAATTAACGAAGTGAATTTAACCTGTATTCAAGCCTAAGGTCAACCAGTGGCTCCCATCCTAATGCTTTCAATGATGTCTTGTCTCTACCACTTTGTTCACAACAGCTTTTCACAAACCTAGCTCCTCTTCGTTGCTCTCGATCTAGTTCCAAAATGAAGCCTACTTTATGAGGATCCCATTCACTTGCAGCATACAATTAATTATTATGTGTGATGTATAATTAAGGGTGGGACCTAGCTAACGTGAAGTAACAAAGCTCTTTCACCCTCTCATTGCAATTTCCAAGCATTCTTTTTGTGAATCCTTAATTTTTTAGCTATTCAGGAAAGTTCACTAATGTGTTTTCCTCACATTACGAAGCATTAGACATTTCTAATTTGATCCTAATTAATTCGTCTAAGTGTACATATATGATTCTTCATATAGTAGACCAAATTTATTTCGTATGGCGTCAATCATGTATTTTAATATTCGAATGAACACAATCTGAAACTCAATTCCCTTGCTTTTGAAACATTTAGCGTGAACTCTGTCACAAACACGTTTTAGTCACTAGAATTGTTAAAAAAACCGTCATGATTGATATTCAATTATAATTTAATGTGAAGGGCCACAATCAATAACAAAGAACGTCTTCGGTTTATTACATGTAAGGATAAACTTAGCTCTTTTATACTTCTCTCTTACACAATGCGAATGTGAAAATAAAGAGTTAATGTATTCAGCCGCTAACCTCCCGCGAAATTATGAAGCAATCCCAATATGTGAAACCAGATACAGACCCGCCGAACAAGAAATAATAAATTGTAGAGTTCTCCACTTTTAATGTACCTAGTCGATCATTTCAGCGACCTCGATCACGTTCATTTCTCTATATCTACATATACCTCGTGATCCGCCGGAAGGGACTTGTGGCGGGGGGTGTTAGGTCAACCCCCGTAAAAGAGAATAAAACCACATGCAAAAGCAACATACACATTCAGAAACCCACGCCCACGGAGGCGTATATATTCATGCGGAAGACTTTTTAACTTGCATGCATACAAATGCATAACTACTGCATGCAAATGCACAAACTAACAAGCACATACACCTACGAATGTAGTAAAAGTCTATCCAACACAGGTAGGTAACGCGTTTGAGCGACTCATTCGTGTTTGACTCCTCTGGATCTAATTTTATGTCTGCTCTTGACCTTCCAGATCCATCGAAATTACATTGGAACACATGTTTTCACTTCTTTTTTGACCGGCTGAAATAATCTAAAATGATTGAAGGTAGTAGATGATGAGGACTGTCGTGGCAGCTCCTAATCTGCCAAGTGGTCGAGATCAGTCGCGATTGATTTATCATTCACACCCATCGTGATTATTCGAGGACTTCCTGGTATGCACTGCGTTGTAGCCATAACCCGTCACGAAAAACCAACAATGGAAGCCATTGGTGCATGCCAGCAAGACCAGTGGTTTCCAGGGGATTGGATATTATCAATGAAAGACCAAGATGACCTGTGTCGTTCATATGAGTGGCCCAGCCGACCTTCCAACCGCTGAGAGATTTTCCTGAGTAATGCAGTTCAACCATTCACGCTCGACAGATCCATGACTAATGGGAACCACTCCCTCCGAATTCGATCACTCGCGAAATCGCCTACATCTGCACAACACCGCGCAATCCACCACAAGGTCGTGTGACGAGGGGTGTTAGGTCGCCATCCGAAAAAAAAGAACAAAACCGCATGCAAAGCCAACAAATTCAATCAAATGTACACCGAAAAAGTCTTATAGATTCCTGGAAAAACGTTTATAACTTTCGCACATGCAAATACATACATTATTAACTGACATAAACATGCACCTACGAATACACTTAATATCTAGGCAAAGTTTAATCTTGTTCTGACTTGTAAATTAAATGTCCTTGCTATTTCTATAGTGACTTTGGTTTATTACAATTATGATTCCTGATTATTCGGGGAAAGAACGAGTACTTGAATCTATCTGTACTGGATTCGAGCTCCCTTATCTCACTATCGTCGTAATTAGCATTAAATCCTCTCTTTCATAATTTAAGTCCTGCTCACCACTTCCTTTGTTTCAAAATTTCAAAACTGCGCATTTGCCCACGTTAAGTACTAATCCCCATTCCTTGCACCAATCCGATAGGGTGTCTAAGTCTCTAGAGAGCAGCTCGCAATCTGATAGGCCCTTATTTCCCTTTATCCGATCGTGTCGTCAGCAAATAATCTGATATTGCCACTAACGTGTGAGCTTAAGTCACTAATGTATATCAAGAATAGAAGCGGCCCTGTTACACTTACCTGGGGGACGCCCGAAGTTTACATCTCTATCCGTTGAGCACAACCCATAAATGACTTTGTTTGCGATATGATAAGAAATCTCTGATCTAATTTATCATTTCTTCGTCGATACCATAGCATTTATGTTTGTGTAACAATTTATTTTACGGGATTTCATCGTAGGCTTTCTTGAAATCCAGAAATACTGCATCAACTTGTGTGTTGATTTCTTCCGATCTAAGTTTCTCTTGAATAGAAAGACCCAATCATTCGAATGATCGAGACGGACGGTGGCCTATAAAATGCCTGCGGCACACGGAGAGGCCTCCACGTTCACAGTCTGGGGGGCCCTGGCGCCTTAGACGGCCGCCCCAACCTCGGGATCGCTTGGCCCTCCGTTATCGCGAGAGAGAGAGAGGACTTTGCCAAGCAAACAACGTCCAAGGAGCAGACCTGCGCTGCCGGTGGCCCCCCTCTCCCACCACCCCCGCCGTTCGCCTTATCGATGATCCGAGCGGGGAGGACAATCGGCACTCGAAGACACGCGTGCCGGTGATGGGACGTCAGCTGATGAACGAGATGACCAATCTCATGGGATCACAATCAAAGCTGGCGCAACCTTCTAAACGAGTCTAAATGAGCCCGGCGGGTACAGTTTCCCTCCTGACCGGGGTACCCGGGTTCCATCCCGGCTGACGCTTTGGATACACCCCCCGCTCCACAAAAGCTGTGCGAACTTTTGCCGAGCATCGATTCTTCTTAGGGCAACTTGAGGCGGCACACGAGGGGAATGCAGTAAAACTCAGTCACTCAAAGTAAAGTTAACAGTTTCAGGCTTAACTTTGTGGAATTCCTTCGTGATGAGGGTAAAAAATAAGGAAAACCTTACACTTCCACATACTTTTTTAATACTCTACAACCATGGTGCCGATGCTGCTCATCATCGTCAGGTGATGATGATGCGCGGCATCAAAATGTGAAATGTGATTTACACCTGGCGATCATGAGCAGCGTCGGCACCATGGTCGTAGAGCATTGAAAAAGTATGTGGAAGTGTAAGGTTTCTCTAATTTCTTTTACCCTAACTCAAAAGTGAAGACACACGCACCCTATTTGTTGTAAAGAACACATTTTACACACTGTAGAGGGCGTATTGGGACCTACCATCACCTAACAAACCAGACTTTGTGCTGCTGCGATGGAAACTAATCTAAGCAAACCTTGCTGGAAAAAATTTGTAAGTCGAGTGCACAACGATCTTGAGTTCAGAATAGCAACGAATTGGTCATTTCATTGAGGTCAACCACTGTTCTTCGTGCTCCTCGTGACGTACGTCCTGGGAATTTTAAACCTTACGGTTTCGGCAGAATAAAAGAAAGAACAATGTTTCGTAGCGACAAAAAAGCAAAGAACAATTTGTTTTCTGGAATACGACTTTGAAGACAGAAAGAAGACTAATAATTCATTGGGTGAAAAATATTCAATCTCGATTAAGACAATACTAATTATCTTTACATTTTACGAGGGCAGGCTGAAAACTAATGCACACATGCTTGGAGACCACAAACAAAAAGACCTTCAGAAGCACTCCTGGTGTCATGTGGAAGTAACATTCCCCCTCAACACGCATGCGCAGGTTTGAGGTCCTTTCATTCATCCAGTGTGTTTTGAGAAGCGAAATGTATGTGTGTGTGTGTGTGTGCGCGCGCGCGCGTGTGTATATGCGTGTGTGTGGGTTGCGGTAGTCCAGGGGGTGGAGCGTTGGACCGGAGGTTCGATTCCCGGGCAAGCCACTCTGCAGCTCCACCGAAGCTGTGTGATTTTTCGCGTACCAGGTCTTCCTGAGAAACCTTAATGTGTGTCTTAAAATATATATATATATAAATTACGTAGGTTGCCCAGAAAATAACCGCGGTATTGTGTACTATTATAAAAGGCATCTAAACAAATGGAAAATCAATTCTTTCATAATGATCCAATTCCACGAATTCCGCAGTCACCCTTCCAAACTGATGCAAGTGGCGTACATCTCGGCATTACATATATTGAAGAACGACCTCTGCCCGTGGAATATCACCAACCGTGACGTAAAATATTCCTGGGATTTCCCTCTCCTTCCCCCCTCGCCCTCATCCGACGGGCTGCTTCCCAGGCAGCCGAAATACACATCAGTGGTTTCCGTTTCTACGTGACGATTTATACTGTCTTCGGAGGCTATCTCTGCATTTCCGCTGAAGATTACAATGCGATATGGACACCGTGTGGATGTAGTAGTTTTGGCGAAGACGGAATACCGATATGGCTACTGAGAAATGCGTGGCTGAGCCGTTGGAAGGAAATTCAAAGAAGAACCCACCGGGGTTATTGGAAGATCGCCATTAAAATTGGCACCAAATGAATCAGTTCCTAATAACATTGAAGGAACTCAGTGGTGAAGTTCCGTTACACACACACACGCAGATTTCATATCAGAGGGAAATTTTGTGTTTTCTATCCAATATTGGTCCCAGAGAAGGTCTCTCTCGCAAAGATATATCCATTCTTTCTCCACCTAATCCTAAGACCCCCCATTTTTAATTTGCTACCCAAAATTCACAAAACCAATAACCCCGGACGTCCCATTGTCTCCAGCATCAACTCACCCACTGAACGAATCTCCGCATTCATAGACCACCACCTTCAACCCATAGTCACTTCCATTCTTGTATCAAGGATTCGTACCACTTTCTGGAACGTTTACACTCCTTCCCATTTCCTCAAAACATGAGAAGTCTCATGCTAAAATAGACGTCATCTCTCTTCAATCTAACTTTAAGATATCAAATCAACTTTCTTATTGAATTCCCTGCAGAGAAGGCCTGGAATCCCTCAAATATTACCTATGCCTAAGAGCCACACCTTTCACCGCGTCCACAGATTTCCTCATCGAACTGACCATCCTCCTCACCTAAATTGCATTCAGAATTAACAACTAAATCTACTTACAAATAAAAGGTGCTGCAACACGCGTATTTTTTTATGGGAAAACGCGAACATACTAACTTCACCAACTAACCCTTAAACCATTCTTCTGGGCCCGGTACATATATGAGATTTTCCTCCTTTGGTCCCACGGACGCGAAACTTTATCCTCCTTCATATCCTCTCTCAAATTCTCCTTCTCGGTATCTTTCACTTCATGTATATTTGAATATTACTAGCCTAGATATCGGCATTCATCTCCAGAACAATAAATTAAACACCTCAGTCCACATTAAATCGACCAACATTACCTTCATTTCAAGAGCTGTCACCGATCACATACAAAAGGCCCCATCCCTTTCTCACTCTCAGTCCGTGGCTTCCGTCTCTGCAACAACAATCCCTCTCCATATAAATAAATACATGGATCGCCTTTATGACTCTCTCAGGAAATGCAGGTACCATGAAAAACTACTGAATAGTAGAATTCTCAAACCGTCAACCCAATCCAAAACCCAATCCTCTCCCCAAACCAAAACGCCCAAAATGCCCTAACCTTATCACCACTTTCTTCCCAGGAACCCACAAAATTAAACGTATGATCCGTGAACTCTTCCCAATTAATAATAACAATAAGTCCACGTCACTTTAATTCCCACATTGTCCCTCCGTTCATTTAAACGCCTGTCGAACTTGCGAGATATCTTCAAGTCGACAAAACCACCTGCGGGCTCCCCTGTCTCTTCCCCGCCCCTGCCCGCACCATTCAACCGCTCACGCTGCAAATGCTGCCATCTCCTAAGATCCGCCGAGTCAAGAGTATCTTTTGGGCCACTCGCAGTGGAGCCCAGACTGGCCCAAGGGGCGCAATTGTACAACGAGCAATGCTACAAGGCCCCCTCTCTCGGTTCCAGCTCGCCCCCCCCCCCCGGAGAGAGTGGCGCCTTCTCTGCCCCGATTCCCAAATACCGGCATCTCGAGAAAACCCCACCGCCACCAAAGGCGGCGCACTTGCTTCTCGAACGGGCCGCGGGTGGGTGGTCGCGAGGCGAAGGCCTCACCCCGTGGGAAACTGCGGGATGGGTCACTTCGTCGACGTTTCGTGTTTCGTCAGAGACCGTGGGGAAATGTCATTGTTGTCTTGATCCTGTCAAAACGACGCCTTGAAAAGGGAGCAGTGGGACTCGCCGGCACCTTTGTACGTCAGCGGGTCCAATGATCATTGCGTGGTCACCACTGGTCAACCGAAAATCTATGTTATGGTTGACGGGAGACGATTCCAAGTTGCTAGTACGCACCTGATATGTTCCTTAGCTCAACTTTAAGATATCAAATCAGCTTTCTTATTGAATTCCTTCTTTCGAAGCCTCTTCACCAATGTCTCCCCCACTCTCTCCGATATTTTACCAAATCATTCCCGCAAACTGATGGCCAAAATTGAAATATCATATAATTGAATAGAACGTGTGCTGAAAAATGCTTAGCCCAATAAATCCTCCGGGCCCGATGAAATATCCGCTCGTATATTTAAGGATCTAGCTTCTGAGATTGCGCCGTATATAGAAATAATATTTAAGAAGTCGCTGGTAGATAACAAGGTTCCCAGTGATTGGGAAACGGCTAACGTAACACCAATATTTAAAAACGGAGATAAGGAGGAAACGAGTAATTATAGAACTATTTCCCTCACATCCATTTCGTGCAAGGTTATGGAACATACAGTTGCTAGTTCTATCGTGGGACACCACGAAATGGAGGAGTTATTAATTAAAATAAAAGGTAGATCCTGCTGCGAGACACAACTTGCGCCTTTTGTTCACGATATTCCTATTTCGGGAGATAGCAATATTCTAGTGGACACGATATTTCTAGAGTTTAAGAAAGCCTTCGAAAAATTACCTCATAGTAAACTACTCGCAAAGCTAGAAGCATATGGCACAGATAAAAATATCTGGGGTTAGATCAAAGACGTTTTGCATGATCGGGTTCAATGAGTAGTGATAGATGGAGTTAGCTCAAATGGAGTAGAAGTTACTTCTGGTGTTCCCCATGGAAATGTTATCCGACCTCCTTTATTCCTACTTAACGTTAATGACATTCACTCCGTAGTCACTAGTAAGATACGTTTATTTGCCGACGATGCAGTGGCTTACCATGATATCCGTGATCCTGAGGACACAGCAGCTTTATCAGTTGACATTCATGCTATGAAACGCTGGTGCGACTCTTGGAAATTAGAATTAAACTTAAAAAAGTTTGTTGCGATGAGTTTTTGGGAAAATAGCGATTCCCTCCAGAACGCCTACTGCATTGGGAACACCGAAATGGAATTTGTAGACTCAATTAAGTACCTGGGCGTTATCCTCACCCACGACCTCTTCTGGGTGCAAGATATACGGGGAATATGTGGACAAGATAGCAAATAATTAGGATTTTTTAGAAGAGTACTGGGTAAATGTGACGAAAAGGCCAAAGTGAAATGTTATCTGTCGCTGGTTAGGCCTCATTTAGAACATACTGCAATTATATGGGATCCTCACGAAGTGGGAGTGATTGCCGAATTGGTTCGCGTTCAGCGTAGAGGAGCTAGATTTGTGAAACGATGTTTTGACAAACTGAGTAGCGTATCAAACTTATTAGAGAATCTGGGCTGGGAGTCACTATGAGAATGGAGGCTAAATTACAGACGAAATCTCTTGCATGCATTAGAAGAATTTCTAATTAGCAAGGTTGTTGAAAATGTGTTTATTAACCCCTTGGTATTACGGTAGGAGAGATCTTCTCAGTGAAGGTAGAGAGATTAAGTGCAAAACAGATATATTCAAGATGTCATTTTTCCCACAAACGATAAGGGATTAGGATTTAAAAACGTTTGTCCGACCGCGCCAGGAGAGAAAGTTGCTTTGGGTCAAGGGTAGTCTGGTGTGTAATCACCCCCTGCCACACACCCTAGGGGTGACACACAGGGTACTAAATAAAATTAAGTAAGATCATGTGTCGTCACGGATTGCCACTGTAGTACCTGCCCCTTAGCAAGTGGTTCTTTTGCTGCCGCATCGTCCCTCTCGTTTCCTGCTAAATCAGTGTTTCCTGTAACTGACAGGAATCACCTTTAAACATTCTGATCTTCTAAGTCCAGGAGAGTTGACGGCATTTCCTAAACAATATGGTGAAAAGGAGAATACCTAGAAATGTATTGGAATGCTCTCAATGAATCGGTGCTGACGAGATGCCATCTGTTATGACAGTGGAATGTGTGATGTGATAAGACGAAGTCTGGCGCAGTGCCGAATTAGTGCAGTTTTTATCTGCCGACATAGAATCGTCAGAGGAATTCGCCGAATCGTTGGAGTGCCGGTTCTGCGACTCGTTAAAACTTCGTTAGTGCTCTGCTGCAGCGGAGGTTGACGTTGTGCACTGAGACAATTGAAGTCCGGACGGGGGATTTGCCTTGGCGGAGGCCTGGAGTTCCTCTCGGGTATAATTTTTGCGCCGTAAAATCATAGCGTTAAAAAAAAGGATTAGAAACCTGACTTTGCGGATTAGGAGAAATATTTTAAAAGTTTAACTCGCTACGGGAGACGATTCCTTCGACAGCATGCATGTATAACTGGCCAAAGTATGCACTTTTATGTGTACATATTTTAATTCCATTTTTTTCGCATAACAAATGGCTAATTTATGAGGTGAATCAACCCTTGTTTTGAAATGGGCATTCCTCCAGCATGTGTACATATTTGCACGCTATTTGAACGTTATTCAACGAATAATATTCCCTTTTCCTTCCCTTCCTCTCCCATATCTTCCCTTATCCCTCACCCTTCCAACTTGGTACTTGTACCCACCCGCTGGCACACACCTTTTTGGTGGAACGCGGGGTATTTATGTCGGTGTCGATTTGATCGCAGGATCAAGGGATCCTGGTTCCATCCGCGATGAAAACGAATGAGTGGACCATCGTGGAAAATTCTTCCACTTGAAATAAACTTGATGTCGTAGGTAACTGCTTTTTGAATACGTTAAAGGAGAAGGTCGTGCCGCCGAAATATTCAAATGTACTTGCGTCGATGTATTTGAGCGAGAGCCTTGGGCGTAGTATTTCATCAAATCCGGAAACAAATAAACACAATTACGCGTAATTAGAGAAAGATTTGAAATTAAAATACCTAATGGACAATCACAGACAACCTATGAGGAAGAAACCACCCTACGTAAGGCGGAAAACTAGCCCAGCGACCTTTTGATTAGAAGACAATAACAACACACCCCTGCCACACGCCCTGGTGTTCACTTGCAGGGTATTAAAAAAATTACCAAATACCAAAATACCACGCCTCCAGTGGACCAAACAATCAAACGATAATGCCACTTGACTTTCACAATCAGCTAATTTAATTTAATTTAGTTTCATCTATGACGAAATGCCGTACCGTTCATAAGATGTCACAAGTATTCGTAGTCGTGCGTTCTGCGCCACAGCCCACGAGGTTTAAGGTAAACATTAAACACTTGGATGTTTACCTTTGACAAATTAGAAGAAAATATGGGATATGCCGCGACAATAACTTCTGATTCCATCGCTAATGCGCATTACAATGCAAAAATTTGAAAGAGTAAATATCATCAATGCTTGAAGTTTGCCTTTAACCTCGTGGACTATGGCGCAATACATACGACTACGAATACCTGAGACATTGTATACGCGATATTTCGTCACATTTCGTTCCTTTAAAGCCCTCAAAAAATCTCGGAAGTTAAGTGGACGCCTCGGTAGCTTAACTGGCTACGAGTACTTGACATCGAGGGATCCGGGTTCGAATCCCGGTCAAGGCGAATTATTTTTACACATCGTTAACTTGCTCTCAATTCGATTCGGGGCTTTAGTCCAGGCAGAGTCCGTGGGCACCGACCCGGATGCTGGCTGCCATCGTAATTCGTGCTGGATTCTTCTCGAAAGGAGTGACTTTCCTCTCTCGGGATCACGGAGCGCTGGTCTTGAAAATCTACCGGTTTGCACCAAGGGGTGTCACGCCGAATCGCCAAGTGCCACGTGACACTGGGGATCGCCCGGTGACGGGTGCGGGGCCCAAGGGAACCTTCCGAGGCACTTGGTCATTCCACGTGGTATTTGGTGGATCGCGGGGTGCCAGGTGCATGAGGGAATATAGGGAAAATGTGTAGAATGACCAGTGACCTACCACCCCTGCCACACGTCCTTGCGACGACTTGACGGGAGATCGCGTGGATGTATATGAGGTCCTTTGGAGCGTATTGACCTTGGTTACGACACCGTCGTCCCCTCACATTCCCATTCGAGTTACTGCATGGTTTCTGCACCCGACACCTGCTCGCAGAATCCCCACACCCTTCAGCAAGCCTCTATTAGACTTGGGCTCGTCAGAAACTAAAGCGGAGAATGAAGCACCACGCCATTAATTGCATCATTAACCCTGGAAACATCGAATAATTTAAAATGACTGGTTTCTTCTAATTAAATCTCCTCCTCCGTGAAATACGTTAGCACGTTAAACTACCTGATCCCTTCCCACTCTGGCGTAACGAAGATACGAAGCGTGAACTTTCCCCACTTAATCGTGATCGCTCTTTAAATTCCTAGACTGGAACTATTTCCATCGCTCTCTTTGAAGCACGGCTCCGGTAGCCGCGGCAACGGAAGATGAGCAGGGCTAAATGCCTCGCAATTGTTCATAATCATGGCTGAGGAATGCGGTGGCCCAATCAACAACGTTTGCAGAAGAGAGAGAAAAGCCACTCGCAGTCCCGAGACAGGGAACGTCGAGCGAGCGGTCGGCTGGGCTCCCTCCCTCGCCGCTGCGGCGAGACGGTCAGCTTGCGCACCACCACAAAGGGCCCTCTCGGTGGCCACAGAAAGGGCCGGCGACTCCCAAGTGATCGGGGCTTTGACGTCACGACCTCAGGAGGTGCCCCGACGGGTCGTGTGCTCGGGAGAATCATTCGGGGCGACCCCTGGCGGGCATTGCCGGGGTGCGGCGACGCGGCCCTGAGCAATGAAGAGGGGGCGGCGGCCGGACGGGGAGACCGACTAATTAGAAAAGGAGAGAGGCGTTGAAGTTTTCCGCCGCGAATCCAACGACCTTGACCCCCTTGGCGGGGCGGGGGAAGACTTGAGGGAGAGGGGGGAGAGTTTGGTGCGTGTTTATGGAGTGCGTGTGTATGGCGTTGCGCGCGCAGCCCCCCCCCCTTCCAGAGCAACCTTCCAGGGAATGGCGATGCGAAAAAATGAGACGGTGTAGCACGGAGGGAGGGAGTGGAACCGCTCTCTCTGCCCATTGAGGAACGGGAAGTGACGCCACGGAGGCGATCCGCGGGGGGGTGGCGTGGCGGGCGGGGTGGGGGTGAAGGGGTGTGGCGTGTGAGTGAGTTCGGCCTTGTTCCCTCCTTTCCATCAATTCCCACGGCGTTTCATGAAGGCTACCGCTTCAATCGCATCCGCAACTCGAGCAAGTGTCGAAGCACATGCCCTCTTATGCATGAAAGGATTCTATGATACAATGCTCCGCGCACAGTGAAATCTTCGGTGATGAATGAGGAGGCGTGGTAGTCCAGTGAAGAGAAGATATTTCAGCACCCTGCAAGCCTCCGTCAGGGTGTGTGGTAACACTTGAGCTGAACCAGGCGACTGGAATGCCGGCGAAACTGTGGCGTCTTTACGACGGTAATCCTGGAAGAAATCCAGAATAGATTTATAATCCCCACACTCGTTAACATTCATTCGACGCAAAACTCAATGACGCTCAAGTGTTTTCTCTTGTCTCCTGGGAAATTTTAGCCAAATCCTCCTGTGAAGTAGCTAAATTTCTTTCTTTCGATCAAAAGATATTAATTTTTGACATAAACAATGCATTATTACAGTGTTCATAAGTAATTGTAGCCCTTTTTATATTTTATAATATTTTAGTATCCTCTAAGCCACCGCCAGGGTGCGTGGCAGGGAGCGAACACACACCAGACTAATGTTGACCAGAACAAGACCCTACTGCGGAGCCGGTCAATGTTATTCCGATCCCTTATCGTAAGTGGAAAAAATTACATCTTAAATGTATCTGGTCTACTCTTAATCTATCTAATTTTATTATCATGATATCTCCTCCCTTAGTACGATGGGGGTAATAATACATTTTCAACATCACTGCTAAAGGGACCTCCTCCCGATTTATACAAGAGCTACAATCTTTAATTTAACCTTCGCTCCGTGAGTAATTCCCAGCCTAGTTCCTCTAATATTTTAGATACGCTAATAAATTCATCATAAGAACGTTTTAAAAATCTAGCTTCTCTTCGCTGCACGCGATCTAATTCGGCCATCCATCGAACTTCGTGAGGATCCCATATATTAGAAGAATATTCTAAATTCTAATAATGACATCTTTAAACTATCTGTTCCACACTTAATCTCTGTAATTGTATTGACATGACCTCTCATACCGTAGTGGGGGTAATAATAAATTTTCAACATCACTGCCTTCACCTGCCTTACAATGAGTCCTGATTTGTAACGGGCGTATCCTTCCTGAAAATCGAGCACCTATTGCTGACCCGAAGCGCAGTCTTGAGAAATTTCCATTGAGAAACGTTGAACAATTTCCTGAATCCTGAAAAACTGGAATATATCTTCAAAATTATAAGCGATTTGTTGTTGCAATTCCTGGGGATGTGAATGTACTCAAGAATTATTCGAAACAGGAGACCCTGTCAGTGATCCATCGGGCACTGCCATAGGAAGACTAATTTCGGGTAAAATTGTGGAACAGCAGAACGGCATTAAATAAAATTAGCAATTTACCACAAAAATCTTTGTGGAAAATTTCCAATTTTATTTAGTCATGTTATTCCACCATATCACGCCTGAAACGTCTCTTTTTAGCAGAACGGCAGTTTTACTTCGAACAGATATAAGTAGTGACTCTTAAGCCCGTATCCTCCGATTGTCGGGGAAATTTCCAAGCTTATTTTATAAATAACGATTTTTAAAACAGAGCCAAAACTTTACTTACATAAAATGCTCACATTTTGGCCTTCCTACTAGCCTCCCTCTCAAGTCGAAAATTGCGTCGAAGAAAGGGAAAAAATACTTATTTTTTTAAGGAGAAAACTTACTCTACACAATGTTTTCATTCTTATTCTCCTTTCAATTAAGTTAAGAAATACTAACAATCACATTTCGAAGTAACCTTCCCGCTTCAATCAAATACCTGCCAAGGTATACGAGTCGTCCAGTTCGCGAGGGACGAAGATTGAAGGGCTTTTCTCTCGCCCTAGGACCGAGGGTTTCTTACCTTCGTCGCACCCCTCGTCCACGGGGTCGAGCGCACTTCTCCGCTCGGTGATCGCGCGGCGAACCATCCTCCCTTGCCGAAGCGTCTAATGGAAGAGAAGCCTCCGTAATTAATGTCGCGCGTGCATGATTCCTGAGTGAAAGTGATATTTAATATGGATGTGCGTCCACTCCTAACAAACCGATACAGCCACCACTATTTTTTTGATAAAGACACTTCTCAACAATCCAAACAACCCTTCGTAGATATTTAAAGTTAAAGAGGCTGCAAGATGTCACAATTCGTTTACATTATTTCTTGTACTAAATGCACGTTTTGAATTCAGATGTCTGCTTCGTTTCTTTCCACTCCGAAGAAGGATAAACATACAGGGTCTGTCCCAATAGGAAGTGGAAGAAATCCGGGGGAAAATTCATCGCAGGTCGAAGTACAAATCACCAAAATTTTTCAAAGTAGCTCCCTTGTGCATCGACACACCGTTGTAAGCGCCTCTGCCAGTCGCGGTGCGCTTCCTGGAGGGCGTCGACGGGAACCTCGTTCAGGCGCCTCGTCACGGCCTCTTTGACGTTATACAGCGATCCACAATGGTTCCTGTCAAGCTCCTTTTTACTGCAAAAAGAATTCCAGCGGAGCCACATGGGGGCTGTAGGTCAGGCAATATGCCAACCGTTGCGTTCTCATATTCTTCTTCAACTGTCACATTTCCAAACTCTTCAAATGTTTCTCCTCTTTATTCATTATCGCACATCCAAGTAAAAAAACGAATTCAGTGCTTCTGGAAGCCGCCTTATCCTTAAATCGGCTGTCGTGAAAATGAAACACACAAAAAACGAGTTCTTAGAAAAATTGTTGCTCCCGTCTCAATCGGATTTTCCCGTTAGCTTAGCTGATCGGTAATGAAATAAGGACAATTTGCACTTTTCCACAGTTTATTTGACGTACGACGCGTTTCAACTCACAGAGTCATCGGTTGAAACGCGTCGTACGTCAAATAAACTGTGGAAAAGTGCAAATTGTCCTTATTTCATTATGATGAACTTCCACGACCTCAAGCCTGAATCTATTGAACTTAGCTGATCGGTCTCCAGTCGTAGTACGAACACCTCCTATAACCCCTCTCCTCCCCCACCCCCCTGACGGGGCGCTTTCGCCCGCTCCCCCCATCCCTAACCGATCGCCATACTCTCGCCGTTCCAGGAGTGGAAGCACGATCGCGGGTTCCAGGGCGTTCCACCCCCGCTTTCTCTCCACCCCTACCCCCTTGGCACGCACGGGAGCGTGCGTGGACGCCTTCCGGCGCGCACGCGAGAGCAACCACCACGCAAGAGAGTCGCGATGGAGTGAGTTTCACCTTTGCCTCCGTGCCTCACGCCCTCCTTAGCCCGACTTGCGTACACCACCGGACGGACGATCGCCCCATAATTCCCTTCGCGGACTCTCTTCGATCTCTACTCCGCTCGTCACTGTTATCCACCGCCGAAGCGATCAATCAATCCGAGGATCGTTGCAGCTCTGATAATCAAAATCCTTTTCTTTTCCGCCGATCTCTCTCCCTTTCCTTCAGATAACATTGCACTTTCGTGTCTTTCACCAAAAGTCCATCGATAAGATTCGAGCGAAATCCCGACAAACCGAAATCCCGTCCAATTTCTCCGTAAACATCGTCCTGCTCCCAGGTCAACAGACCATGACGTGAGAACATTTTGCAACCACCCACGACTTGACAAGTCTTGCCTCAAATATTCGAATTTAATTTATGGTGGTTTGGTTCTTTTTTGCTAGTGGTTGCACTTATTAATATTATTTTTCTTGGTAGCTATCGATTAAAGTATGACTTAATAATAAGGAAAGGAGTCATCGCAGTCCATCCATTCCTTATTTATTGCAGCAGCAAATATACTGTGACGACACAATACATGATATGGCGAGGGGGTTCCTGCACTCACTCAATCTCCCCTTGTTATTTATTTTTTACTTATTTTATAACATTTTAGTCATATTCATAATTTAATTGCAATTTAACAAATTATTATGCAAAGAGTATTATAAGTATATGAGGCTCAATTGGAATGGTTGCCTGGTGCGGTGTGTCGCAGCCCCTGCCAGTGTCCTCGGGGGCGGAGACCATTGTATGTTGCATGCCCATGTGGTACTGGAACTTTCTTCCCCTTCTTAATTCTAATTAGCAGTACATTAGGGGATAGGTTTTTACTACATTTGTAGGTGCATGTGAATGCGTATGTTGGTTGGCGGTGTATGTTTTTGCATACGTGTAAGTCAAAAAGGTTTTCCCATGAATATATACGACACTGTAGGTGTAGGTTTGCATGAATTCGTTGGCTTTGCATGTGGTTTTATTCTCTTTACAAAGGGTGACCTAACACCCCCCGCCACACGCCCCTGCGGCGGCTTGCGGGGGAGTAAGTAGATGTAGAAGGCAAATTACAAGTTTAGGACATTTTTTCTATGCTTAAGATGATAATTTAATAGTAGGACAACAATATCGAACAACAAATTCTGGATTATTAGGCATGATGTTTACAACAAGATAGTAATTTTTTAACAAGCAATAATATCAAACGACATTGTTGAATGCAGAGATGCTGTATCTGGGCAACAGTCATATGACGATGCAATTGGAGTGAGTGCTCATCCCGTGACGGCGGCTACCAAGGTTTGGTGACCGATTTTAACCTTTGACCCATGCCTGAGTCACCTACTCCTTAATCGTGCATCTTGATGAAGATTACGGATGACTGGAGCAGCGATACAGAGTTGGACTGGGTCCCTCTGTTGGAAGCACCTTTGCAGTCTGGGACTCACCACTGGGCGACACAGTTGGCCTGGGCCCCTCTGATGGAAGCACAGTTTGTGTGGTTTATGTTTGTATAAAGTTGTCCTTGTCTGCATTAGAGTCTGGGGTGAAAATCAGAGCACCTTTGGACAGGCTTTCTTCTTATTTTCCGATATATTCCCAATAGCCATCTAAATCAAGCCCCCAGTTACCCGCGAGGCAGCCGCTCGACTCGCTGGGAAATCTCAAATTGTCGTCCATATTCCACGCGAAGACGCAGGGATACGACAGAGTTGTGAATCCAAGGATTGCTTTGTGGCGGCTCTCCAATCTATACTGACGCCTGCCAATGCCTTCACTCCATCATGTTGCTTTGAATTGATGTCAATCCCTTCACCAGTTTCTAGTCAAAGTTGACCTACCTCTCTCATTCTTCCCCGAACTACGTTTCCTCCAGATGTGTTGTCGTGTCGTGCCGCAGTAGGGCGTGGTCGTAGTCTCCTTCTTCTTCTTCTTCTTCTTGCAAGGGTTCTCCATTAAGTTCTTTCATCGCTTCACTCCGCCTCCGCTCATTTGTCACTCTCTCTGTCCGTTTTCATTTCCCTCATTCTCCTTCTTCGACATCCTGCCTTCCTCTGTTCCCGCTCTCTTCTCTCCGGGGCCTCCCTTATTCCTGCTCCCTTTATGTCGGGGGTTGGGCCAATTGTCGTCAGAAGCGTTCTTCTCGCCATCCCTCTCCTACGGACCATCTTCCACTCTGACCTCTGCTATATGTGTTCCTACTATTCTCCTTATTCGCCAGATCCCGCCCCCTGCGACTTTTTCCTATTCCCAAAATGCAAATATGTGATGAGGGGACATATACACACTGGGAAGACATGTGGACACAATAAAGCAAGAAACGACGAGAAAACTAAAAAGCATAACTGCCAAGAGGACTACCAAGGGTGCTTTAATCAGTGGAAAAGAAGATGGAATAAGTGCATAGCAACGAATGGAGAGTACTTTGAAAGGGACAAAATCGATGTAGACCAAATTTTGCAATATACAGTTTTTTTATGGCCTCAGTTCGCGTATTTATTGGACAGACCTCGTACATCCTTGGCGATAAATATTCCAGCCCTCTTCCCCTCCCCCCACTCTCATCCCGAGGGGGCCTCTAGGGGCGGCGGAGGGGAGGGGCTGAGACCACGCCGCGAAGAATTGGCCAAAGAGCCCGGACTCGAGTGTTACGTCAAGTTTTTGTTCATTTGGTCAGTCGGGCGCGAAATGTAGTGGAGGTAGGGAGGGAGGAGTCTCGCCGATATGCTCAAGGGGGGACAACAACAAAAAATAAAAAAAGAAAGTAATTTGGTCACATGATGGAAAGGAGACAAACTATGCAAATTTCACTTGAATAGAGATTTATTCACGACCCGGGTTTCAAACACTTAATGTCATCTTCAGAAACCCGGGTCGTGAATAAATCTCTATTCAAGTGAAATTTGCATAGTTTGTCTCCTTTCCATCATGGATAAATTTCACAAGGTTAACCCTAATACCGTTCGGTTTGTTAATTTGGTCACAGTTTGTTAACATTTTTTTTTTAAGGTCGGCTTTTTTTCCAGGTCAGTACCATGGAAGTGGACTCCGTTTCACTTTCATTTGCTAGCCTTCCGAATTCTTCGAAAGCCAATGAGAGAGCGAGAGCTGGGAAATGCGACTATGTACGAAAAAGCCATGCTGTTATTTCCAAAAAAAACATGCTTTTTAGTATCGGCCAGGTAGGGGCAAGTTTCCGGGATGGGCAGTTAGTGGAGCGACCGCTGAGAAAATAGGGGAATCATTCAAAGAAATAACTCTTGAAGGGCAAATAAAGTATGTCCCCATACAAAATTTGAAACAGAATGCAGATCCGGAGTAATGCAGCAAAACCATAAAAAAAACTCAAGAAAGCGGTAAGAAAGGCACACAGACTAAAGAATAAAAGTAAAAAAATGTCACAGCATTACAGGACTTTGGTCCGGAACCTTAATAGGGAAAAGAAGAAGGCAAAGGAACAATTTCTTATTGATGCAATTTCGAAAGACAATGCAACAAAATTCTATAGATACACGAGAACGAGGAAAGACAAAAAGGGAACGCGTGAGCATATTAAAAAAGAAGGATAATGGCGTTATAACCGACACTGTAGAAATAGCAAATATTTTCAACTCCTGCTTTATGGACGTTTTTCGAGGAATAGAAAACAAAAAGGAAAATAAGGCTTGCCTAAATAGCTCGGAAACGACAGAGGACTGCATCAGGGTAACAGCGAAAAACAGCTCACTTCCCTCGACAAATGTTATTATCGTGGATCAGTTATATTTTGTAAAAAAATAAGGAAAATGAGGAAAAATAAGTCAGTCGGACCGGAAAATATATCGATTGACATTCTAAAGCTTGGTGATACCGTAATGGCTTTGTACCTGAGTCATCTATTCAAAGTAACTTTAGATAATGATGTCTTGCCTACTGATTGGAAAAAAGCCAACATTACACCAATTTACAAAAAAGGGGACAAAGCAATAGCCAACTATTATAGACCGGTAAGCATAACATCAGTTGTTTGCAAAATTATGGAAAAAAGAATCGCTGTCTACTACCTTGAACAAAAAGTTCCCGGAATAACCACCGTGTGGCGCTCCCATCGTTTCGATTTGAGTTCTGTTTTTTTTGTTAAATTGGTACATCTGTTGTTGATATTCCCTTTAAATCTTAGTGTCATAACTTGACATTTGCAAAAGTTACGTAGCCAAGAGTACATCTATCTCTGTGTGTGTTGGCGATTTTTTACAATTGCAGAAATGTATTTAAATTTGCAACAACGAACTTGTATTAAATTTTGCGTAAAAAACGGATTTAGTGGCGCACGGACGTTGGAAATGTTGGAAAAGTGTTTCGGCAACGATTCTCTAAAAAAAACGGTCGTTTACCAGTGGCACGAGCGGTTCAGAAGTGGTCGTGAGTCAATCGAAGATGATGAACGCAGTGGCAGACCATCGACATCGAAAGTCGGTGAAAAAATTGATAAAATAAAAGAAATGTTGGTCAATAACCGCAAATTAACCATCAGAGAAATAGCGGAGGACTTGAACATTGCCTATGGATCCGCCCAAGACATTGTGGTTAATGATTTGGGTTTCCGTCGTGTAGCAGCAAAGTTGGTGCCAAAAGACCTCAATTTCATGCAAAAAAGAGACCGTGTTGACGTCGCAAAAGACATGATTTGCGAGGCTGAATCCGATCCCACATTCATCAAAAGGATCATTACTGGAGACGAGACGTGGGTTTATGAGTACGACACGCAATCCAGACATGAGGCAAGTGAATGGCGTTCACCAAATGAGCCGAGACCAAAAAAACCACGTCGTTTTCAGTCAAAAAAGAAGGCAATGCTGACGGTTTTCATGGATTACAACGGTGTAGTGCATCATGAATTTTTGCCAGAAGACCAGACAGTAAACAAAGAGTATTATTTGGGCGTTATGAGACGTTTGCTTGAAGCAATTCGCCGAAAGAGACCAGAAATCGTCGCAAATCGTAGATGCGTCGAGACCGTCGCACAGTGCTATCATTATTCGTAATTTTTTGACGAAAAATGCAACAAATACCATCCAACAGCCACCGAATTCACCTGATTTGGCTCCCTGTGACTTCTTTCTGTTCAATGGAGTTAAAAAACCCTTACGGGGAACGCGTTTTAGCAGCCGAGAGGAAGTAATGGAAAAATCGCAGGAAGCACTGATGGACATACCGAAAACCGAATATAAAAAATGTTTCGAGGATTGGATCAAGCACTGGCATAAGTGTGTTGCAGTCGATGGGAATTACTTTGAAGGGGAGAATATAGATTTAGATGAATAAACTTGTATTTTTAATTTTCTGAATTAATTCCGGGAACGTTTTGATCAAGGTAGTATATTCGGGAATGGTGGGTAAGAGATAGATGGCTATTAAAACATCAACATGGGTTCAGGACGGGATCCTCGTGAGAAACGCTGCTGTTGGGATTAATCCAATATATCGGCGACGCAATAGATGAAGGAAAGGATGTTGATGCAGTAATCGATGATTGTTCGGCAGCTTTCGTCTGAGTGCCTCACGATAAAGTTTTGTTAAAGTTTGAGTCGTTGCCATTGGATTTGAGGGGAAAACAATGGATAAAACATGTTCTTACAGGCAAAATTCAAGAAGTAAAAATAGGGGATGCAATTTCAAAAGAGGCGAACGTTATAGCAGGGGTTCCACAAGGCAGTGTTCTAGGGCCATTACTCTTCCTAATTTATCTAAACGATCTACCGAACAATATACATTCCCAAATAAGACTCTATGCTGATGGTTGCATTACATACAGACGGGTAGAGCATGTAAATGACAGCGTAATGCAACAAAGTGACATCAATCACCTAGGTGACTAGGTTACAAATAATAATATGGACATTAATCTTAGTAGGAGTAAGCATATACATTTTTCAAATAAAAAGAATGCACAAAAGTATATTTACACCCTCTTTGGAGAAAGAATTCCATGTAGCAATCATTGCAAATATTTAGGCATTTACTTAACTGGGGATCTTGAGTGGGGAGTCCAAGTAGACAATGTGTCGCGGAAGGCATTTAAAGTACTTAATTGGGTAATGAGAAACTTCTAAGGAAGTAGCGTAGCCACTAAAGAAAAAGCATATATAGTGGTTAGACCTATCCTAGAATACTCGTCCATAGTATGGGATCCATATGAGGAGGGACATATTAAAAAGATAGAAAAAGTACAAAGAAAGGCAGCAAGATATGTACTCGGAAAGTACAAAAGAGCAGATAGTGTTAGGGATAAGTTGGGTACATTTAAATGGGAAAGTTTGAAAAATAGAAGAAAAAGGAGTAGGTTAGGCACGATTTGAAACACTTAGGCTGTTTTTACCTTAGACAAATTTAAAAAATCCTAAGTGTTTCAAATTGGCTTTATTAACATCGTGGACAGTGGCGCGTCGCGCACGACTGCGAATGCCTGTGACATTGTATGTACGGCATTTCGTCACAACATCTTGTTCCTTTAAAAGCCCAAAAATTTCAGAGTTTAAGAGAACGCCGCGATAAATACAGGGCACTACAAATATGTTACCGAGGTAACAGGTACGGCCACGGATCAGGGTTTTGTAAAGCAGAACCGCGCTGTTACCGCTGTGCGAGGGACCATGAAGGGAAAGATTCCCTGAAGACAGAACCTACTGAATGTTATAATTGTGGCGGTAAGCACGAAGCTTATACCCCCGAATGTGATACACCTAAAAAAATAGCTTAACTGGCTAAAGCACTCGGCCGGATATCGAGGGATCCGGGTTCGAATCCCGGTCAAGGCGAATGATTTTTACTCTCCAAAATTGTTGCATTGGTATTTAATATTTTTATGGTGACTTTGTTTTCTTGATAATTCCTGATTGTCAGGGGAAAGAACGAGTATTTGCATCTATTTGTACTGGAATCTATCTCCCTTCTCTGAGTGTCTTTGTGGTCTGATCTACTTAAATAGTGTGGGTCCATCATAATTCCTTTGGTGTCATTATTAAACTCGTTTGCTCTGAACGTTTCTAAAAGTCTGGCTTGTGCTCCTTGCATCTCAAATGGCTCCCAGCCCGATTCCCCTAAGAAGCCCTGTCACACTTGTCTCCTTGTGACAACAATTTTACACGAATCTGGCTGATTTTACATGCGAATTAATCCAAACCCCCATTTGGTTTGAAGCCAGCGATTGACACCGAAACCTGTAATTCTCTTTCCGTTCCATCAACTTTTTAACCTTTATTACCACTCCACCTTGCCTTACCTTTGACCATCTTTGACCAACCCCCCCTCTCTCGCTCCGAAGATATAAAGAGATATAAAATGTTAGCTTCTGTGAGGACCACTTGGACTTCACTAGGACTTTCAACGTCGAAACCTAGGTTGTGTTCAAAATAATGTCTGCGTGGAGTTACAAAGTTACTTACTTCATTTCAACACTCAAGCCTTAGGTGAAAGGAAATCCTCTTTGACGGGAATCGAACCCGCGACCTCCAGTGACTTGAGTTGCCAGGCGAGGGCGTTACCCCACCGCCATCAGCAAATGTTGACATGAGGGGAACATGCGTAGAAGGGGAAACGCCAACATGAGGTAGAGACGCACATGCGCAGTGGACTATGAATGGACACGTTGGTCGGATGACCAATCAGGACGCATGTGAGGGCAAATTGATCTCAAGGGGTGACCCCCCCGCGAGCAGTCGAGGACTTCGAGAAAAGCCCACAGAGATGACAAGATAGGAGGACGTTGGGTTGGGTGAGCATTCGCCTGAGGAGGGAGAGTGCGGGGAGGTCGACGTCCCGCGTGGGGACCGCCTGCTCGCTGTGCGGGGCGCCCTTTGGCGGTCACCACTGGCACACGTCCAACAATCGAACACTCTTCTACAAGGCCGCCCTTCCTACCTACGAAACACCTTCGCTTAGATCCTCTTTTTTTTAACACCCCTAGTAGTTAGCAGTGGTCGTTGTGCTGTTTTCTGCTCGCTAAGAATTCGCTATCCCTTGCCAACAGGATCCCGGAAATTTTTGCGGTTACTACTCTCCGCTAGCCTTTGCACATGAACGTGAAGAATATAATCAAAGAAACTGTGGAAAAAAACAGCAAGATTTGGTCGAGTGTTTGATGGATCTATTGGAAAGACGAAATTATCTTAGGGAAATATTTAAAGTGCACACGCGTAGTACAACGCTGGATAAGATCGTCATAGTCATCACGAATTCTAAATACGAGCAATTTAATTTTTCCTGGCGATTCTCTTCCTTTTTCAATTGCTCTTGGCACCGAGATTCCCCTTTATCTGATACTCGAAGTTCTCTGGTTGGGCCTAATTTAGACTATGCTGCTAGAACAGATATGGGTCCCTCACGAAGTTGGATCGATTGTCGAATTGGTTGGCGTGCAGCGTAGATGAGCTAGATTTGTAAAACGCGGTTATGGTAAACTTAGTGGCGTATCCAAAATAGGGCTGAGCTGAGAATCACTCCCGGAGAGAAGGCTAATTAAATCTCTTGCATAAATCGGAAGGTGGTCTCTTTAGCAGTGATGTTGAAAGTGTATTATTACCCCCATAGAATTAGGGTAGCGGAGATCAAGTCAATCAAATTAGAGAAATTAAATGTAGAACATATAGATTTAAAATTTCATTTTTTCATCGAACGATATGGGATCATAATAAAATTGTTCGACCACAGTAGGGTCATGTTCTGGTAAAAATTAGTATGGTATGTATTCACTCCCTGCCACACACCCTATCGGTGGCCTGCTGGGTATTTTTATATTTATAAATAAATTCTGTGTGTTCCGTATTCGTATAGTACCGTATAGTATCCGTTAGCCTCCGTAGCATCATTAGCATCCGTATAGTACCAATGACTAATTGTTGTAATTATTATTAGGTAATCTACCGGTTATGGTAGGTTTTTGGATGGACACAACTATCAAATAAACATTTTGTGACTCCCCACCTAGCAAACTAATCTATATCAGGTCCCTCTTCATCTCGGTGTACTTCTTTCCTCCCATCATCTCGTCCAACATCCCTATCCTGTTCCTACCCTTACCTCGCTTGCCCAACATTCTCCCCTCTATTACCCTCTTCAACATTCCACTACCGCTCAATACGCCTTTCATCCATTTTTCCTGCCTCCATAGGATTTCTCTCAACAAACCCCTCTCCTCACCCACCATTTCTAGTACTTCCTCATTTGTTTTCCTTTCGGTCCATTTCACCTTCTCCATTCTTCTCCACACCCACATTTCAAAAGCCTCCAATCTACGTCTATCCTCCTGCTTCAGCGACCACGTTTCCGCGCCGTACATAGCTACGCTCCATATCAGATTTTTTACGAGTCTTGTCTTAACATCCCTACTCAACGTCCCCGTCATCAACTCCCTCCTCCTTGAGAAAGCCTCCTTGCCTAGCGCAATTCGTCTCCTTACGTCCCTACCACTTTGACCGTGTTGGTCCAAAACACTTCCGAGATATGTAAACTGTTCTACCTGCTCTATTTTTTCCCCGCCTATTTTAATATTTAGCTTAGCCTTTTTCTTTCTGGAAAATCGCATAACCTTTGTTTTACTAATATTGATTCTCATCCCATATTTATCGCACTGAACCTCCAATTCACTCAGCAATGCTTGCAAACCCTTGGCTGACTGAGCAACTAATGCTTGGTCATCAGCAAACCTAACCGATTTTACGAATTCCCCTCCGACTTTCATTCCTACCTCCAGTTCTTCCCATGCCTCTTTAATCATTTCCTCTACATATACGTTGAACAGTACCGGTGACAATGGGCAACCCTGCCTTACACCTCTTCCTAACACTGCCCATCCGGACTCTCCGTTCCCCACTCGCACCAGAGCAGTCTGAGACATGTACAGGTTGCGGATCAGTCTCCTGTCCCTCCAATCCATTCCTATTTTCTGCAATACACGCATTAATTTTTCCCAATTCATTCTATCAAACGCTTTTTCGAAATCTACAAAACAGGCAAAAACGTCCTGATTGTATTCTATATTCCTCTCGACTAGTGATCTCATTACTGCAATGGCATCACGCGTACCTCTTCCTTTCCTGAACCCAAACTGATCATCCCCTAAGTAATCATTTGCCTTACTCTCTATCCTTTTGTTGATGATCCTGAGAATAACTTTAGCTGCGTGGGATATCAAACTTATTGTTCTGTAATCCTCACATGATATAGACTTTGCCTTTTTTGGAATAGGAACTAACACCGATCTCACAAAATCTTCCGGCCAGATTCCTTCCTCATAGATACTACGAATCAGTCCATATATGGCCTTCTTCCCACCTTTCCCTGACCATTTCAGCAGTTCTACAGGAATATTTGTCCACCCCCACTGCCTTATTTCCTTTCATCTCCTTTAATGCCCTTTCTATTTCCTCGTCGAGTATGCCTGGACCTAAGCTATCTTCTTCTACGTCATGTTCCTTTTCTATGTCTAACCTTGTCGGCCTAAGTTCTTTACCATACAGTGTTTCTACATATATTCCATCCATCTCTCTTGGATTTTTCCTGGTTCAACTATTATCTTACCCCACTTATCTTTAACTATTAGCACAGATCTTGCTTTCTTACTTCCCGATAATAACTTGACCTTGCTGTATAGCGCACCAATTTCACCCTTCTTCTGTAAACTTTCCATATCCTCGCATTGCGTTTTCCACCATTCTTCTTTTGCTTTATTTGTGGCCCTTCTCAATTTATTGTTTAACTCTTTGTACTTCATTTTGCCTAACTCTGTGTTTACATTTTTCCATCTTCTTCTCTCATCCATCTTTGCAATCATCTCATCCGTTACCTATGGTTTCCTTATCCTTTTCCCGTTAACGGTTCCTATAGTGTCCTTAGCGGCTTCCAATATCCCTTTCTTGATAAATTCCCATTTTTCTTCGATAGTACTCAGTTCTTTACCGTCATCCATCATTTTCTCTACAGCCTCCTGATACTCCTTCCTCGTTAATTCATTTACTGCTTCTAAATTCCATTTTTTAACCCGCCGCCCTTGCCTTATCTTCTTGAAACGAACGTTACATTTCATAACAACTAAATTGTGGTCAGAGTCCGCATCCGCTCCTGGGAAACTGTGCGAATTTATCACACTGTTCCTAAACCTGTGCCTAACCATAATATAATCTAACTGATACCTTTCTGAGTCACCTGGCATTTTCCATGTATACCTACGCCTTTTGTGGTGTCTAAACCATGTGTTAGTGATGACTAACCCCTGGCTCCTGCAGAATTAAATTGCTTTCTCCCCGCCGTTATTCCTCGTGCCTAACCCATAGTCCCCCACCTCACCACCATCTCTTCCTTCGCCTACCGTCGCATTCCAATCCCCCATCATTATCAAATGTTTCCCAGCAGGAACACTCGCGACTTTATCATCTAACTCATCATACATCCTATCGACTTCTTCCTCCTTGTGGTTGCTCGGTGGCATGTATACCTGAATAATGACCAAGTTCGTCGGCTCTGCTTTAATCTCTACGAGTAAAATTCTATCTGTCGCTTGCTCTATGTTGACTACGCTTCTTCCTACCCCTTTATTTAAAATTACGGCAACCCCTCGTTGGCTCTCGTCCCCGCCGCTGTATATTACTCTATAGTTGTCACTCCAGTAATCCCCGCTATACTTCCATCTCACCTCGCAGAGGCCTAAAACATCTATGTTACCTCTTTCCATCTCTCGCTTAATATTTTCTAATTTGCCTCTCCTCAACATTGTCCTGACGTTCCAGGTTCCTATTCTAACTACTTTCGCCTTCTTCTGAGTCTTCTGTCCTGCTGCAGTTATTTCTTCCTTGCAAGGGTTTCGTGGGATGACGACCGCGGAAGCCTTGCCACCCCCGCTGCCGGGCACGACACACGGCCCTTTGGGCCGAGTCCCGTAGTTGCCAGGACTCATATTATCTATAGTGCCCATCATTATATTCTTGGGAATCATAATTGAGGTGGTTTCCCGTTGCCTTCCTCAATAGTGTTTTTAACGTGACACCATCACTTAATGGCCGCCCCACTGGGGTCAGACGCCATTGCAGCCGCCTCACTGAGGAACAGACGCTGCGTGAACTACCTTTCGTCTGGCTCCTAACCTTCGACCTATCTGGCATGGGTGACCCTTCCAGGAGTAATTATTATTACTCCCGCCAGCACAGCTCTAGGGGTCATCGGAACACACAAGCCCTTCCACCACGACAAGGTTGTAGTCCATGGGAGGGAATTGTTGTACTATTAATTATAAATATGTTATTGGTTCAACACGCTCCATATAACCTGTTTCCAAACATGAGTGAAGGGAATAACTAGTATTTCTTTCAAGCAGTCAGACTTTCTTGGGAAGGGGTTAATTTTACAACTTTACTTTTTGACGTTTTTTTAAATAAAACCACTGCTTTTCCACGTAAATTTTTTACCTTCATGACCCAGGTTTTGTAATAGCATAAGATGTTTAAAAAACGTCAATATGAAGATTTTCCACCAAGTTACGCCAGAAACTGTTTTCTTTACTTTACTTTTTACTCAATTGCTGAGAGGGCTTCATCTCCTTCCCTCCCGCCCGAAGAAGTCCTTTTTTCCACGAATGATAAGAGATCAGAATAACATTGTCTGACCGCGGTATGGGTCAAAATATTCGGGTTAAAATTAGTTTGCCGTTTATTCACTCCCTGCTACACACCATAGTCTATATATATATATATATATATATATATATATATATATATATATATACATATATAACTTAGACAGCAACACACAGCACGAGAACACATAAAAAGAATAATATCTTGACAATTTCGGACTCGAACTCCGTCTTCTTCGGAAGATAAGATATGACTGAGGTACATGGGTGCGTGATGCAGAGAGAGAAGGGGACGAGGGAGAGGGGAAAAACAGGTAGTGGGGGAGGGTTGAAGGAGGAGGTTATGGAGGGGGAAAGGGAGGCCAGAGGGGAGCGGAGATGGAATAAGGAGGATGCGGAAATAGTAACAAGCGACACAGAAAACTAACAATTCATCCACAGATACCACAACACCCATGACCAAGGCATCAACTCACCAAGTCATCGTAAGGGCTCGACAAGTCAAAACCCAGGACAAGGATGACAAAATGTATGCGGATGAATAAATTGTCCCACCACCTCGCAAGAAACAAATCCACTCCAATCCACCCCAGCCCCCCCCCATTTAGTGAACGAGTTTTTATGCAACACTTCCGTGTTACTTCGAAGAAATTATATTATATATATATATATATATATATATATATATATATATATATATGTGTGTGTATTTATATGTCTATGTATATATATATATATCCCCCTTCGCCTTCCTATCCCTCTTGCTTAGTCCATCGCAAACGATCCCACTGCCTACACAGAGTGAGCGTCTTCCACTTGTTCTAGCCACTGTCCACGAAAGGTAGTTCACGCAGCGTCTGTTCCTCAGTGAGGCGGCTGCAATGGCGTCTGACCCCAGTGGGGCGGCCATTAAGTCTACCCAACGTTTAATCATGTCTTGACTAGTAAATTAAATGTCTTTTAATTTATATAGTAATATTGGTTTCTTACTATTATGATTTCTGATTGTTCTGGGGAAGAATTAGTATTTGTGTCTACCTGTACTGGAACCCATCTCCCTTACCTTATTATCTTTGTGGTCTGATCAACATAAGAAGTGTGGGGTCCATATAATTCCTTTCGTGTCATCGTTAAACTCGCTTCTTCTGAACATTTCTGAAAGTCTCAGTCTCGCCTGTTTTCTTCGTACCATCCCATCCTAGGAGGATATGGAAGAATAGGAAGCATTCAATCGTATCAATTATTTCTTCAATATTATTGAGTCTCCTATCGTAAAAAATATCAGGTTTTTCTTGATTGCTCCTATCCCGAAAGGGAAATACGTGAGTGGCGTGCATGCATGTAAAACCTGTTTGCTTACTGTTTGTTTATTGCTGTGTACGTCTCTATCGACCGACTGGAGAGATCTCTTAGTGTGCGCTCGACGGCATCTCACACCACGCGAATATTAACATCAATACATTTGTCATGCATGAAACGTTCATTTTTAATTCTGCGAAGGAGTCCGAAGCAATAGTTTATCGATCAACCGAGTAGCATCGTATTTTTAATCAGAGTAAAGTATCAGTAGGAAAATGTTTAAAAGACGAGAAACACTGTTTTCAGAAGGACATGGGAAAATTATTTTATTTTTAATTTGTTTTTTTGTCTATAACTGTTTGCTTAACTCATTTTGAAATCTATGAAATACGATACATGACGTAAATACTATACTTTTACATGATTTATAGCATATAAAATATTAATTGTGGTAAAATTGAAAGACTTTCTCAAAGCTTTGGTTAATAAGGATATTTGTTATTTATTTCCTTATAAAGCCTTCATTCGTGGACACGAAGTGGAAGGGAATCGATTTTAGTGACTTAGGCGCAGGGATGCTAGTCGGAGAAAATGGCTACGTGGTTAGAGATATAACTACGGGGAATCTCGTATTTTGAGAAGCGGAAGTTTGGAGACGTGCTCTAGTCCCATCTCAACGCGGATTAAACAGCGTGCTGTTATCGAATTTTTAACTACTGAAAAAGTGACTCCCACTGAGATTCATCGTCGTTTAAAGGCTTTTTATGGTGCCGATGCTGTTTGATAGATCTACTGTAAATGAATGGGTGGTAAAATTTCGTGGTTGCGAGCCTGGAAAAGCCATAATTTGTTGATTAAACACACCGCAGACGTCCGATCACTGCCACAGACGATAAACATCGCAAACTCGTCGAAGATTTGATTCAAAATGACCGGTGAATCACTCAAAAGCGTATCGCAAAAGCACATTGGAATATCCAAGGGACGTGTCGGCTTCATTATTGAACAATTGGGATACCGTAAGATCTGTGCACGATGGGTACCACGCCGTCTCACAGACGAGAACAAACAAAACCCTCCTTATTCGCCTGATCTCGCGCCTTGCGATTTTCATTTTTTTCCTCAATTCAGAAACCTCAAGGGTGAGTTCATTACACCTCGGACGATGAGGTGAAGGTAGCTGTCAAGTCCTGGATTCGAGAAAACTCGGAAGAGTTTTTCAGTGACGGAATGAAAAAAAACTTTTTGCACGTTGGGAGAAATGTGTTAGCCTTAACGGTGACTATGTTTATTAATAAATATTTTATTTTTTAACTTAAAGAATTGCACTTTAATGTACTTTTCGCCCGATCTTGATATTTGTTTTTGTTTGTGGTCTACGAGCATGTGTGCATTACTTTTCAGCCTACCCTCGTAAATGTAATTAGGCTCACACCTTTCGAGCTTCTTAAGCTTTTAAGCAAATGTTGGAAGGGCTTGAGACTATTTGTGGGCTCAATCGCAGTGATTGTAAGGAGCGCCTTGACCGGGAGAGTTTTCATTCTCATCAGCTTCACGGAAAATTGAAATGATGCGGAATGCAAGTGAGATTTGTGTCCAAACAGTTTCAAATGCCAATTAAGAATCATCATCCCCCTTGCTTGTAACTTTTCTTAAACTTTTTTCTTTTTATGTTTTCTTTTCACTTAGTGTCAATCAATTTTACGGTCTCGGCATTTTTTTGTTTGCATTGATTTACGACCGCAGCTACGTTCCTTGTGCACTTAAAAGAACCATCATCACATCAAATGTTGACGAGGCGAGTACACGACCGTAGAATTCCAAAAGAACGACGACAAGTGACGTCGTAGAATTTATATGAACAATTACAGGGAATAAAAAAATAATATAACCAGGTTGTGGTATTGGATCATTTCGATTTGCATAGCAAACCATGCGTATTCACGTCGCACGCGATCCGAGTGTTGTTTTTTGTGGCCTAGTGTAGTGCCCAATACATTTGTGAAAATACATTCAAATGAATAAATACTTTTGATCAAAAAAACCATTCGAACCATATTAATGTGCACCATTAAATTAAATCGATAAAAGTGATAGTATGAATCGTATTTGTTGCAATAATAATGTATATCCTACTAATGTCTTCCCTTTACCGGAACAAAAGAATCTACAACGACAGAAACTCACTCCGCTGGAAGTTTTGTGATTTTCGTTAACAGTAAGGTGACGATCTTTCTCGGCAGAAAACCTCTTACAAAATAAGGTGATAACCTCCATTTCGACCTCCGCCTGCCAAAATGTTGCTCAATTCCATAGTGTCGCACATTTTCGTCATTTATGTCCCTGCAGTGAGTGTCCAGAATATGTTAATATATAAAGACGAAGACAATTTTATCTCTCCTTACGAACTGCGACTCTTGGTCTTGCGACTCCTGGCCATCTCTTACATAGTTCCCGTCGATTCATTTCCCGCATATAATCTGTTTTGCGAAATTCGGTTTCCCACCCACATTCACGGCTCCGAAACAACGAGGCTCAAAATACGGGCACCTATAGTATAACTAGAATGTTTCAATCTAGTTAATTTAACCTCCTTGAGCAGAGAGAATGATAGGATTTTCTTTTGTTTTAGGGTAACGACAGTTTGTCTGGCTCGAATATACTCGTTAGGTTCGTGAAAGACTCGTACCAAAGGACACAAAGCGTCATACACATTCAATACATAATCTGGGGTGGGAACCTTTAGATATGCGAAGACTCAGGGCTAGATAAAACTTATTACAAAGATATGAGGCGTGTGGTATAGCATCCGACATTGGAGATATAATTAGGCCCCCGAATTATATTGGCAGAGTCGAAAATTGCCACAAATTTAGAGAGTTGGATTGTCTAACTGATAGATTCAAGTAGTCGTTTTTCCTCCTTTTTTTGGAAACAGCAATAAAAGGAGGATCACCTAAGAAAATAATAGGCGCACGCTGTCGAAAATAAGATTAAATTCCCACAAAACACCTCCAAGTTTGGCGTCCTGACGGCTCCCGCCGTGCGCCCTTGTGTCAGGTTGGGTGAATGTAAAAAAGTTAACCGGTAATAAGTGTTTGAATTGCACGCGTGCCTGCTCTCTTTTAATGTATTTTCTATTTCTCTATGTATAGGCATAGGAATAGCTACTAACTATGTAATACTCGTAACATATGTAGGTATGTTACATGATTGGTATTCGGTTGCCCCCTTTCCACGCGGCTTTTGGTGGATCGCGGAGTGCCAGGGGCTTGAGCTAATAGAGGGAATGCATGTAGAATGGCTGGTGCCCTACCACCCTCTGCCACTGTCCTTGCGATGGCATGCGAGGTATGGTGCAGATATTGATGTAATATCGTGAAGTCCTTCGCAACCATGCCGAGCAGTACGGGTTCGATCAATTATTTGTAATATTTTGTTTTTCCGAGCACGTTGAAAAAATAGACGTGTGTTTCTATAGGCAACGCAAAAATACATAGTATTCTTTTGAGAGAAGATAATGTCTCGTAAATCGCAAACTATCGCACCTTCATTTCAGCTGCAGACGTCATTATACATGAATATCCAGGTTGTTTCCCTTCCCATCGTTGTAGTCAATGTGCCACAGGTGAAGAATGTTAATGGAATTATTGCAGAATATTCAACACAACGTGACTATTAACTTATTCAAACCCAGTGCACGAATCAGAATGCAAAAGTGATCTTATTTCCATGGCCTAATAAACCAATCAATAAGCTTGAGACCATCAAAATGGCGTCGCCGACAACAGCTATGATCCTGAAGGTTGGCTTAATTGTAGAGAGTTTAGGTTAACCTGACTTGCGCGGTAGATACCGTCATTTATTCTTAATCTCTAGCCTATCCTTTACGTCGCTTTTAACGGTGAATCCCGTGGACCCCTCTCTTCCGTTTCAGGTGGAATCGCTCCAATCTACAAAATTGACGCTTTCCCTTTCGCTCCTCCTCTCCTTTCTCGCTCCAGCAGCTGTGAATCGACCTTTGCTTCTCAAAGGACGATATTCAATTACGCGCTCTGAAGACTGCTATTTTCCATGATAAGGGGATCTTGGCGCGAATGGTTGGTCCTGCCGCCGCTGGGGGCGCGATTCGACCGACTCCTTGTGTGCATCGGAAGGCCGCACGCCGTCTCGGCCACACCCTCCTCGGGTGGAAGGGGAACGATTGTACCGAACTGCAACGAACAGGAAGAAGGGTGGCTTTGCCTCGTATCTAGACTGCTTTTCTTCCCTTGCCCTTGGATTTAGTATACGCCACTGCAGATTTATGATCCCTTCGCTTTAACACCGTGTGGTTGGCCAGCGATCAGCCTCTGATTAGTAAAAGGAATAATCATATTTTAAAAATATTTCGTGAAAAGCCAACTGATGCGGGAAGGGCGAAGATTTAAACGGTTGACTGAAAATACTACGAGCCGAATTGAGGCCCGGAAATAAACTTAGACCCATCAAGGTTTGTATTAAAAGTGTCGTTTACAGTATTTTCTTGGCTTATGCGTCATGAAGTGCTAAATTCAGATCGTCGGTTGAGAATGCGCGTGATCGCAGATCGTCCTAACAGGGAGCCTTTGAGTCGTGGAAAAGCCGCTGGAAATAGTGTGTCGACGCTCAAGGGATGTACGGTTCTGAAGAATTTTGAGGTAATTTGGCAATATCCGAAATAAATCCATTTTTCCAAAACTTTCCCCGATAAGTTTTATACAAACCATGTATTATTACACTAACAGGCGAAACGAGAGTGATAAACAGCAGGTTATTGACCACGGAATGGAGAAAAATAAGTACGAATTATTTGTACGGAATCATTTTCCCCTCGCAAAGATAACACTTACATATCAATCACTCTAATGACTGGTGACTTTCTAGCTGATCTAATTTTTGCCATGAGTGAACGAAGTTTTGGTTTTCTACTTAGCTCTATTCTCTTTTACGGTTGGTGACCTAACACTCCCGCCACACGCCCATCGCGCGGCTTGCGGAGTATTATGTAGATTTGGATGAAGTGTACGCACAGGAATTTGATATTGGATTACGTTTCGATCGGAGGACATCGCAGGGGTTCAATAGAAATTGAGAATAGATTTCGAGGGTTTGGGTGTATGGAGTGCTTCTCGTAATTCAACGTTTTCCTCTCGTTTCAGCTGAGCGTCTTTTTCGGCTGCGAAGTAGTATAAGTTATGGACTTTGGCAGGCGGAAACTCTCTCTGCCACGGTCTGTCCTTACTCCGGGCGGAATTGGGAGACCTCTCACCGGCATTCAGTTGTGAATACCTTTATTTCGCCCATCTTATTTCGGACGATAATTGCGGTTAATGGAAGAAGCTAAAGTGGAGGGAGGCACGAGCTGGGCCACGAACTGGAAACTGAGAGAAAGATTATAAGCTTTCTCTCCGTTTCCAGCTTCCCGAGAAGCTTCAATAATAATTATAGAAGCTTCTCGGGAAAAATTATATCTTACATCTGTTGGTTACGCAATTGATTCCTCTAATTTTGTTGCTATAGTAGATAGTATTATAGATGCTCTAAATTATTTTTCAGCGTCAACTCTTCACGGTCGAGGTTATGAAAGAAATTATTTTTTTAAACTGATAGGAACTTAGGCTTAATGTCTCAACAAGGTACGTTGTCAATAGTTACAATCGTGAATACACACATGGAGAATTTTAAATGAACAGCTGACATGAGGTGTGCGCCCATATGATACAAGCGCATCATGAGGAGCTTCGCCTGGTTAATTTATGACGCATATTTGGATTCCGTACCAGAAAAATAAGTTTAAAACTTGTTTCCACCATGTGCCAATTTCACTTTCCTCTTGCCGACTGACCTTCTTAATAAATTTACGCTCGTAGTGGGACTTGAAATCAAATCAATTTGCATTTCCTGTTCGAAGGTGCTGAAATATATTTATTAGCTCAAAGAAAGTCTATTACAGCAGGCAATAGTAAGCGATACGATAGTTGAGAGCATGACTTCCGGATCAAGAAAAATAGCAGAAAGCCGTCCACTCCACAGTGTAGGAGAGAAAAATATTTATGCGCATTAAAATTTAGTCTGAAATGATGTGAGGGAGTGGAATAGTTGAGCAAGCTCAAGGAGCTTTGTTATTTCATGTTAGGTGGGCCCCATCTTAAAGTATAGTATGTTTCAAGTGTATGTGATCTTCACGAGGTAGGCTTAGTTTTGCAACTAGATCGAGTGCAACGTAGGACAACTAGGTTTGTGAAAATTTCCTATGAACAAGGTAGCAGTGCTACGACACTATTGGAAGAATTACGATATTGTTTAGCTGACGATGATGAATTGCGACGTTGTTGTTTACGATGTTGATTAGTTGACCGTGGGCAAATTCAGATTAGATTTACTGTGTAAATTGGAGGCAGGTTACTTATCTGAGGATGTTAAAGGCATATTAAAAGCCTCGATTTGCTATGGTAGATCAGATCAATGACGTAAAATCAGCGAGATTTATTGTAGAACGGATAGATTTAAAATATCGTTTTTTCCTCGAACCATCAGAGATAAAAAAGATATGACAGCTGTCATGTAGGAGATTATTAGAAGTTATAGTGAATACGTGTTTTTGTCGACACCGTGCATATTACTCTTTTTATTTAATAGATCCATCTTTTTAACAGTTCTACAGCACGATTTGAACACACGTATCCTTCTATTGAATATTATCGCATATAATTTCTTTATTGTAGTATTTTATTTCGTGTGATTTAAATTTATCGAGTGCATGATCAAACTTATATTTGTGCAGAAGTAACATCATATGGTTTTGTAAGTGTTTTATTCCGTTTTACGGGTGGTGACCTAACAGCCCCCGCCACACGCCTCCGCGGAGGTTTGCGGGGTATTATGTAGATGTAGAACTGTCACACTTCGTAGCTAGTAGTTATATTCTAAATTTCTTCCGTAGACTTCCTAACATTTTTTTAGTTGAAATCTTTTCATTAATTATCTAATGATTTTCTGAACTAGTCACTTCAATACCAATTCGAAAAATGCCAAATACCATTTTTTTAGAAATGCAATCATACGAGAAGAAGAGATTAAGATGACGTTGAACGCCGAAAATGATCGCTGAATCATCTTCACCTCCTGAAGATGACGTTGAACATCGAAACCCGGGTCGTTTCGTAATAAATTTCTTTGGAATCACAAAATTACTCTTTTTTCAATTCTTAATTTCATTTTCGTAATATATCCCATGACTCTTCTATTGTATTTTTCTTTTCTATTTTCCTGAATATTCTACGGAATTAATATCTTATTTAAAATGATAATGTATGTATCTATGAGATCGTTTCTTGCTGCTGCCTCTGCTGAAGCGCACCTTTTCCTCATGTTTGTTTACTCTTTCTTATTATTTCCAGTCTGTTTACTACGCATGGCTGCCTGCCAGCTTTTTTCCCACGTGGTTTTAGAACTTATTTATTATGTTTCAAACACGGGCCTCTCTTTTTTGCATAAAATTGCAGCCGTGGAGTGACCTTGAATTCCATCGTTAATGTTCTCTTTGCTTCGAGAACTCCCCCCGCATCGACCACCGAGGCCGCCCCTCCCTCCCCCCCGCACGCCATCTTCACCTCTCTCTCTCATCCCCTTGCACCGATGGCCGATTGGAACCACACTCGGCTCATCGCCCCCACATCATTAGAAATCAACGTAGTATGCTAGGACGTCTGCCGATCCCAACACCATGGCGCTTCCGTTTTCCATTTTGCCAATGTTTTGCGTCGACTCCAACACGACATCTCTTCTTCTCTGTCGCACTTTTCCGATCCGACATCCACAATCAGAGCAGCGGCGAAATCCCTCCCTCGGCACGGCGATCTCCAGCCATGCACCCCAGCAATCGCTCACACACGCGCCGACGGAGCCCCGAGACTTTGATGAATTGTGTAAAACGTATCGGGAATTGTTTCGGGGGAAAATGGATTAATTTCAGATGTTGCTGAAACACCTCAAAAATTCTTCAATCTGTACATCCCTCCATGAGAGCGTCGACACACCCTTTTGCCCTCGCGGCTTTTCCACGACTCGAAGGCTCTTCCCTGGTGGACGGAAGGTCCTTGAGGGTAAGCGCGCGAGCTTCTTTGATGACAGCAATTTGGGTCCTCTGAGGGAGAATTTCACTTTTGGGAATAGGAAATAGTCTGCTGGCGTCAAGTCTGAACTGTAAGGAAGTTAGGGATTCGTCGCGATACCGTTGCAGAAGATCTTGGCCAGCAGACACTCGACTCTGCTGTTGGTCGTCCGGCCGAAGACCTTCGGGAGGACGAGTTAAGCGGAGATCTTTCACATCGCCCAATTTTCGGTGAGCTGTCATCTTATCAAATGCCAATATATGATCCGCGATTATGCGAACATTTAACCGAATTAACAGAAGTCAGCAATTCGCGCACACGTCAGGAAAAATATTTTGCCGATACTTTTTATGCAAACCATGTATTGTCCGCGGTTGCATTCAGGCAGGCTCTCAGAAGTGGAAGATGGATGGAGACGGAGTGAGCGTGCCATCGAGAGCCCGCCCCTTCAGCGGCGAGGTTGGTTCAACTCCCGAGAGGGCGCGGACCTCTCGAGTGCCAACGGGGCACGTGACTAGAGGGTGTTGAGACGACTCGTTCCATTCCCGCCGTTCAAAGCCCCTTTTTCCTTCCTCCGCGACTCCGGTCATCACCTGAGAGTCCAAACACCTGAGAGTCGATTTTAGTTGTAGGTGACTTAAATGGCCACCTGTCATGCTCAGCGTGCGCAGCGTGACATTGAATGTCCGCGAACGCAACATTGCAACTGATAGACAAATTAATATGCAATACAACATATTATAAATTGAAAATACTTGATAGCAAACTCCTAGCCTACCCCGTGCCCACATCCATCCGCGCCGAGAGAACCACGGGTAATTATCGGAAATGATATTTTTCATTTATATATTTTTTAGTACCCTGAAAGCCACCTCTAGGGTGTGTGGCAGGGGGTGAATACACACCGGACTAATTTTGACCCGAATACTTTTACCCCTACCGCGGTCGAACAATGTTATTCGGATCCCTTAACGTTCGTGGAAAAAATGACATTCTCAAATCTATCTGTTCTAAACTTAATCTCTCTTATTTTATTGGCATGATCTCTCCTACCGTAGTGCGATGGAGTTATTAATACATTTTCATCATTCCAAAAAACTGCGGGAGATGCCACGACAACAAAATGGTTAGGAGACAGCCGAAGTTAAGAGGGACGCCAGAATAGAGATTAAACAAGAATAGAGGTTAAGACAATAGCAATGAGGAGCACTGTTAAACGGAAGTTCGGGAATCTGCCGCTCCAAGAATCCCCCCCCCCCGGCACTTGGAAGTGAAAGAGGTTTGTCCCCGGGTCGAAATGGACGCTGGAAAGGAGTACACTGATAGATGCCATCCAAAAGGCTTAATGTACCACCTGCCAGAAAACATTTCTTTGAAGTCACGCTCATATCTTTTGTCCTAAAACACTCCTGTTGCAATTAAGAGTTGAAGATTACATATCTACATCTACATCGTATGTGGTACACCTTAAACCATCGCTATGGTGTGTGGCAGGTAGTGATTTAACACCAGTCCATGTAACATCAGAAGTAAAGTTTCCCTTAAATGAGAGTTACGAATAGTTTTGAAAAATAGTTACATTAATGGAGTTGATGTTAACTACATGCACATATATAATAGGGTGTATTGAATGTTTTTCTACGCATGCAAGACGAGCTCCCGGTAAAAAGGAGAACAATGAAACAGATAGATAGATGGAAGTCTTTATTAGGGCCAAATTGGAACCGAAATTCTTCCATTCAATCCATGACGAAAGGTTATATAAAATAATGGCAACACTGTAGGACAGTTCGAATTAAAAATAAATCTTTTTCCTCTATCGCGGTCGTTTGCAATTATTCTGATCTCTTTTCATCCGCGGGATAAATGACATCTTTAATCTGTCGTTTCTACTCTTGATCTCTCCAATCTTATTTCACAATCTCTCCTATCGTAGTGTACGAGGCTATTAATGTAACTTCAACTTCATCGCTGAAGAGATCAATTTATATAAGAGATTTTAATCTATAATTTTCGCTCCGTCGGCGATTCCCAACCTAGCTGCTCTAATATTTTGGATACGCTATGAAAATTATTATAACAACGTTTAACAAATCTAGTTTCTCTACGCTGCACGGGATCCAATTTGGCAATCAATCAAACTTCGTGAGGATACCATATACTAGAAGCATATTCCAAAGGAGGCCTAACGAGAGATAGATAAAATTTCTCTTTGATCTATCGTCACATTTACCCACTACTCTTCTAATAAATCCTAATTTTTTACTATCTTTTCCGCATATTCCCCACATGTGTTTGACCCAGGAGAGATCGTGAGTGAGGGTAACGCCCAAGTATTTAATCGAGTGTACACATTCCGTTTCCGAATGTTTTATGAAGTATGCGTTTGAGAGAGAAGGACTCCTAATGCAAACATTCATCAGCACACAATTTAAATTTGGTTGAAAGGTGATAAAACTGTAATTTTTCTAACAATTATTAACTAGAAGGCCCATACAATACTCTCATCATGACCAAAGAGGAACTAATCCATTTAGCATTGGTGTTCAGAATGCTGTAGTATTTCTGAAAGCTAAGTGAATTCGTTTAGGTATCGCAGTAAATACGAAATATATTTCTCCAGTACAATTAAGATCATGAAACAGGGAAGAGTAAAAGAGGGAAGACGGCATAGCTAATTGGACTTGATGGCGAGATAGAGATGGCATTAAGGGAATCTAAAACAAAGAAGGCCTTGTAGGTAAACAACATTCTCACACAACTACGTAAAGGTTTAGGATATTATGGGATTTAGATTTTTCATAAACTATTTAGTAACATTTAAGAGGGAGGAATTTGGTCGGAAGACTTTGTGAGATCAGTGTTAGTTCCTGCTCCAAAAACGGTACATCATGTGAAGACTACAGAACAATAAGTTTGAATTCACAAGCAGTTAAGTTGTTCTCAAGATCATCAACAAAAGGATAGATAGAAAGGCAAATGATTGCTTAGGGGATATCAGTTTGGGTTTAGGATGGGGAGAGGTACGCGTGATGCCATTGCAGTAATGAGATCACTAATCGAGAGGAATATAGAATACAATCAGGACGTATTTGCCTGTTTTGTAGATTTCGAAAAAGCGTTTGATAGAGTGAATTGGGAAAAATTAATGCGTGTATTGCAGAAAATAGGAATGGATTGGAGGGACAGGAGACTGATCCGCAACCTGTACATGTCTCAGACTGCTCAGGTGCGAGTGGGGAGCGGAGAGTCCGGAAGAGGGGTAAGGCAGGGTTTCCCATTATCACCGGTGCTTTTCAACGTATATGTGAAGGAACTGATTAAAGAGGCATGGGAAGAACTGGAGGTAGGAATGAAAGTTATTGGTGAATTCATTCATAAAGTCAGGTTTGCTGATGACCAAGCTATAGTTTTCCAGTCGGCCATGGGGTTACAAGCATTGCTGGGTGAATTGGAGGTTCAGTGCGATAGATATGGGATGAGAATCAATATTAATAAAACAATGGTTATGCGATTTTCCAGAAAGAAAAAGGCTAAGCTAAACATTAAAATAGGAGGGGAAAAATAAAGCTGGTTGAACAGTTAACATATCTCGGAAGTGTTTTGGACCGATACGGTCAAAGTAGTAGGGACGTGTTAGAAGAATTGCGCTAGGCAAGGAGGCTTTCTCAAGGAGGAGGGAGTTGATGACGGGGACGTTGAGTAGGGATGTTAAGACAAGACTCGTAAAAACTCTGATATGGAGCGTAGCTATGTATGGCGCAGAAACGTGGTCGCTGAAGCAGGAGGATAGTCATAGATTGGAGGCTTTTGAAATGTGGGTGTGGAGAAGAATGGAGAAGGTGTAATGGACTGAAAGGAAAACAAATGAGGAAGTACTGGAGATGGTGGAGGGGGGGGGAGGGCCTAATTACTCTTCGTGAAGGCGAAAATGGCTCGTAAGTCAGATACGATTGACAATTGTTGGCACGTTTCTCAGTTTACACATATTTGTTTATGATTAAAGAAGCCAGAAGACACACATTTTAGGACTTTTTTGTAAAATTTATTTGGACGTTAGATTTTATTTACTGGTAATAATAAACTTCGCTTTCATTAAAAATATTTGGGCCGGTGGATTCATTAAATACAGTCACGGTATCGCTTTGATCGTGCCAAATAAATTATGCTTCAGAGACATGCAGATAATGTACTTATCAGTATATGATGTTATGAACACAGTGCAGGTAACTCGGAGCAAAGATGAATCAAGTTCAGTGGGGTGGAGATAAACTCGGCGAGAAGAGTATTCGACCTGGTCCTAACCGCCGATACACCTCAAACTGATTCTACTGGAAAATTATTTACATCCTTATAGCGCCTGCAAGTCAACTCCGAGACGCCTTAATCGGTTCCCCCAGCGGACTTGGCGCCCACCAGAAATCCCCTATTCGGAGAGGGAAGGCGACTGACAGTGGTCCACCTTCACCATCACGCGGCGGCCTCCCGCAGGCACGCACGCCTGCAGGCAGGGCCCCGGCCACCCCCCTATCGGCGTGGGCGAGCCGTCGGCCCAGGTCGGGGGCCCTGCGTCCTCGGCAACCGTCGCGTCGTCTTCCCTCCTTGCACTCGAGACGAAACATTCCTGCCATCGCACGTAGCAGCATGGCAGCGGGCATGGAACGGTGCAATGGGAGTCACGCACGTAAATTCTTTGTAAGATATTAAAAACAGTAAATTATTTGAAAACACTTGCCATAGAAGTTTCCTGCGTGGAGAACAAGACATGACGTGTCGTGAAATTAGTTGTAATAAATTGAGGTAGATAAAATACGGCTACTTGCAATAAAACAAGGAATTGCAAAGCAGCTTAAATTAGTTACCCACGGCATAGGGAATTAATTCTTGTGGCGCCAATGACCTTACCCCTCCTCGTTTGGAAATTCTTACCCCGAGTTAATCCTTCTCAGAAACATACTTCTTACCCGAACTGCGGATATCTTGCTCTAAATTTACTCCAAAGAAGCGTTGAATCAAAACAAATATTTTCCTCCCCTGACGCTAAAAAAGAATGCAGGTTTATTTCCGGTTGAACTTGCAGACGCGGGAACAATCCAGTGAAGCGTGAGTATTTCCTCAAAAATATCTCTTTTAACGAGCGAGGGTAGGAAGAAGAAGAAGCAACAGCACTCCTGGAGGTATGTGGAAGTAACATTCCCCCTCAACACGCATGCGCAGGTTTGAGGTCGTTACATTCATCCAGTGTGTTTCGAGAAGCGGAAGTATGGAGACGTGTTCTCGTAATAACGACCATGGTAAGGACTTGGGACATTTATTGCCCACCAATTACATAAAATGTGCGTTATAAATTACTCAATCTCTTTTACGCTTTGCAAATATGCTGGTGTCTACTTATTTCGCATACCCACCCCAAACGATGCTTACGCATACACACGCCCTCCCGCGGACTCCATCGCACTGTCGAGGTCCCCGAAGATTGCTTCCTCGAATCCCTTCCCCTCCTCTCGCACGCCAGCCTTTCCTCCCCCCTCCAGCCACACTCCTCCCGGCCAATCACCGCCCCCCCCCCGCTCATTTATTTTCCCGCCACGACCCACCCTTCTGCCCGCGGATGGATCGAAAATCCGGGTCACGCGTAACAGAGAGAGCTCCTCATTCAAAATTACTGCGATCATTCAATCACTGCTAATGCCAGCGACGCCGCACCAATCACAGATCTCGTTGAACGACCATGATTCACGTCGAACAGGCTTTCAGCGGTCATGGATAACGAGTAGATCTCAAACCTTACTTTCGAGATTGCGTTGTGGGAGAGTGATAAGATAATTTGCAGTGATATTTGCGAATGCATTTCAATTATTATTGACGTGTCGTCATTCACTTGAATAGTCGAATTTCCGGGAGGTCAGCATTGTAATCAAGGACGCTGATTAGATTAAAATAAGAGCACAATGAATGGGGAGGACCTATTAAGGGAGAGAAGGGATGAAGAGTAGTCGGACCGATTGGAGTGGGGGTGGGCGGAGGAAAGAGAGTCCACGTTGGGAGGGTAAGCATCAAATAACAGTCAACATAGTTTCACTTATAAATATTAATATACAATGTGAATACGTGCAACACATATACATGCACACAGTAAATGCTTCATACACCTCACATTCATACGGGGCATGTCCGGAAAGTAACTTACGATTCAGCCTAGCGTGGCAGTGGGTAGGGCTAGAGCCACCATCTTGGTGTCTAAACGTCCCTACACTCAGTGCACGCATCCTGCTGTGGTAGTGTGTGCAGACTGTGGTTATTATATACCTTGCTTACATTGCGAACTGTTAAAATGTGCGCTGCAAACAGAAAATCCAGTGAGCTTTGAAGTGCGATCCGTAATTAGGATTTTACTGGCAAAAAAACTGCAAGCCGGTTGAAATTAATGGGCAACTTTGTGAAGTGTACGGAGAAGGAATAATGAGTGAAGGCGGAGTGAGGCATTGGTGCATTCAGTTTAAAAATGGCACCAGCACCAATGTTCACGACGAGGACCGCAGTGGTCGGCCTAGTCCTGGTGAAAGATGACTTGACGGATGACCAGTTAGTTCTTGGACATCTTGGGCATTTGTCCGTTCACTCTTAAACTAACGACAACACTGACGCACAGCACTGTCACTCGTCACGTTTTAGCCGAACATAGAGCACATATAGTATTTCCCGACGAACGTCAGAAGTTTTGAAGTTCATTGCCAGTGGAAATCATACATCGCTAAACAGATTTTACATTTGGCCGGACTTCTAATTGCATTGCTCATTTTGACTCGCTGCAGTAAACAATTTACAAGCGGCCTTCCAATCACTGCAGCTACGAAGGCGTACATCCCTAGTGTGGGTGGGTGTGTCAATACAGCAGGCATTCTGCTCCCCCCACTACTTCGCTCACTACACGCAAACGTAAGTTATTTTCTGGACAGATGTCGAACATACGATACCCATCGCTCAGTTCCCTGTCGTGGTGCACAAATTAAAAAAAGACTTCATTTTAAAGTACTTCAAGGAAATTACATCCTTTCATGGATTATTTGCATGCTTCTTTCGCCTCTTTCACATTCACACGTATTTTTTCACTCGTCGTCACCTGCTCGTCTGAGACTCCGTATGGATATCTCTCGTTTCTTTCGAGAGTCTCTCTCCCGTCACATTCACTTCCTGTCTTGTCTTTCTCGGTTCGCCCTCTCCCTCCCTCTCTCAACTTGCCCAATCCATATGCACTCTTCCTCTCTCGCATATCCACGTATCAGTGCAAAGGTTGCAATACGATTCTCGTCCCTCCTCGCCTAACACGGCAATGGGTTACACGGAAGAAGGGACCATTATGTCTCAATTTTGCCCAATAAACACCTCTATATTTCTGTCTAAAACGGCCAAACCGTCGTCGAAGCTCCACCTTTCTTACCTACCTACGACTTGCACACCTACTCCGCATTCTTTCACAGAATCCCCGTGCACCAAATGCATTTATTCCACAGTCATCTACATCAACATATACTTCAGACCCCGCAAGCTGCCGCAAGGGCGTGTGGCGGAGGGTGTTAGGGCACCACCCGTAATTAAAAAACGGCATGCAAAAGCCACAAATGTATACAGTCCGCAAAGAAAACAGTACATGCATTCATTCAAGAACCCTTTCAGCCCACACACATGCAAACGCACAAACTACCAACTAACGTACACATGCACCTACCGAATATACCTACCGAATAATATACCGAATAACTTTGCAATGTTTAATTTTGTCCCTACTCGTAAATTAAATGTTTTTAATATTTCTAAAGAGACTTTGGTTTCTTACTATTATGATTTCTGATTGTCCTGGGAAAGAATTAAAATTTGGATCCATCTGTATTGGAATCCATCTCCCTTATATTTTTATCTTTGTGGTCTGATCTACTCAGGTAGTGTGGGGTCATTATAATTCCTTTAGTGTTATCGTTCAACTCGTTTGTTCTGAACCTTTATGAAAGTCCAAATCTTGCTTGTTCCCTTCGTATTTCAAGTGGCTCCCAGCCTGTATTCCCTAAGAGACCTGTCACACTTGTGTTCTTATTATAACAATTTTTAATGAATCTGGCGCATTTTCTCTGGACTTATCTAATTCTTTTTGCCAAATTTTCTCCCAAGGATCCCAAATACTTGCGGCATATTCCAAATGTGGTCTAACTAGAGCAAAATAACACCTCTATTTTCCTTAAAGTCATGCTTATCCTGACTTACGCAGGTTTCACTCTGATTTAATAACACGACTGTAATTAAGTGTAAGGAATACACTTAAATACGCACTATTTCGGATGCATTTTACAAATATTATTTTTTTTGTAAGATCTGGTGCTTTCCCGGCGTATGAGCTTGGTGAAGTTTTCTCGGGTCTTAGAAAAAACTTCACCATTAATTTTTTTGTTTGCCCAGAAGACTTCCAAAAACTTTCCATATAAACTATATATATAAATATAAATATATATATAAACTTAGACAGTAACACACAGCACGAGAACACATAAAAAGAACACTCACAATATTATCTTGATAATTTCGACGGACTTGAGCTCCGTCTTCTTCGGAAGATAAGATATGACTATGATCAGTCATATCTTATCTTCCGAAGAAGACGGAGCTCAAGTCCGTCGAAATTATCAAGATAATATTGTGAGTGTTCTTTTTATGTGTTCTCGTGCTGTGTGTTACTATCTAAGTTTTTTATTCAACACTTCCGTGTTACTTCGAAGAAATCATCTATATATATATATATATATATATATATATATATATATATATATATATATATATATATATATATATATATATAAAACTTATATTGTTACTGTCTAAGTTTTTTATTCAACACTTCCGTGTTACTTCGAAGAAATCATCTATACTGTTGCTATATATATATATATATATATATATAAATTCACTGATAAGTCATAACAAACACAGAAACCAAAACACAAAAGAGGAAAAACTCACTGGTTCTCGAATTTTCGGTGGTCCAACCACCTTTCTCAAGAGGAATTAGGAACAGAACTGTTCCTAATTCCTCTTGAGAATGGTGGTTGGACCACCGAAAATTCGAGAACCAGTGAGTTTTTCCTCTTTTGTGTTTTGGTTTCTGTGTTTGTTATGACTTATCAGTGAATTTACATTACACGTTTGTGGGTTTTCCAAAAAAGTGTATATATATATATATATATATATATATATATATATATATATAAACCATAAACACAGTAATCAACCCGAAGGTCGGTTTAGTAGGTGATGGTAGAGCTCACCTATGTACCAAGCCCAACGGCGTGTGAATATTCACACATCAGGGTAGGGGGGCCAGTTCCTTTCCCTGTGCCGGTTATGGTTTCCCAGGAAGATCTGGTACCCGAAAAATCAACTAGCTTGGGTGGAGCTGCAGGTGCCCAAAGTGCCTTACCCGGGAATCGAACCCGGGACCCTCCGGTCAGTAGTCCAACGCTCTACCCGCTAGACCACCGCGACCCGCTTATATATATATATATGCGCCAGCAGACTGGGAGTCGTTGACGAAGTCATCTCCCACAGCCACGCATGATTTGGTTCCAAAGCGACTCACGCCGCGGTTGGAGGGGACTGAGACTCACTGAGACGTGGGGGCACTCAAGAGAGCATATGCCTAATAAAGAGTCGCGCATTTGGGTCACAGTCGCCCTGCGCACGGATTGGCAGCGGGGAGGACTGAAAGCAAGGGGACATTGCTGCTGATGCGAAAATAGCGGGGCCACGCCCATTGCCGAATGCGCCTCTGCATACATTTTCATGTATTTCAAAGTAATGGATTCCGGTTCACATCGCAGAAAGTACATACATAGGGAAGAAAAATTGCAAACCAATAGCATCCATTTAAGTTAGGCATAATTATTACTACCAAGAGTCAGCTTTCGTCCGGAAGCGGTAGTCCAGTGGTTTAGAGCGTAAAACTACTGGCCGGTGGAACCGGGTTCGATTTCAGGTGACACTTATGCACTGCTCTCACCACTGAAATCACTTCGCTTCCCCCTAGCGGTGTGAATTTTCGGGTACCAGACCTTCCAGGAAAACTGCAGGCGACACGAATGCAGGACCTACCTTCTCTCTCTGGTCCTAAGGGTGCAGATTTCATACAGTGTTGGACTTAGTACTAGATGAGTTTTATCCTCACCAGCCTCCTTGTTGATAACTGATAACCGAGGACAATAGTTTGCCGGTCGAAATATGTTTTAGGTGGACCATGAGATAAAACCACTTATATAAGTCCTCTCTCGCACGACACTAAATTCCTTGATACTAAACGCCATGTTTCAACTTCACGCATTGCCTCTCTTCGTTCCTCATATTCTTCTCTTTCATCTGCCTCCCATCCCAACATTCTCCCGACTGGTATATATCTCAGTCTGCTCAGCTTCCAAATGCGTCTCAATATACTTTGCATCCGTCTCCGTCTTCTTGGTATTTCTTCCTTAAGCCACCTTAATTGTGATTTGTCCTTCATTGACTTCATTGGTGCACCACAGTCATGTAGGCTGCTTTAGTATTCCCTGGGCAAGCCCACGCTGCACGTATTTTCAAAGACTTCATCTCTTCTCCTCTGTGAGTAGGGCAACGCTATGTGAGGGGAAGGGTAAGAAAAGTGAGAAGTGAGTTGGGATGGGGTGGGTGAGGGGAAGTAGTGTTATCGTAAGGTGCTGAGAGTGGGGAGAGGAGGTATCAACGGATCCCATTGATACCTGGAGCGAAGAACGATTTATTTAGCCATATTTGAGCAATCTCCCGAGTTTTCACCTTAATGATCTTGGGGATTCGATGAGAATTTCTGGTATTCTGATGAGAAAGCAACTGTCGAAAGATTGGTTATGGGAGGCGATGTGTTTAGGAATGGGGTGGCAGGTGAATGTGGTGGATATCGCGGAGGAAAATAGATGTTTAGCTTACTTTGACGGGCAAATCCTATCTTCAACAAGTCTTTTTTTAGAATTAATGTTCGGGATGGCTTTCTATATATCATGTTCTGTACGTTAACCGATTTCCGAAAAGCTATGAAACGCTGGACTTTTGGAAATAACCCTAAAATTCCTATTACTCTAAGGGACTTCGTATTAGACTGCAGCTAGGCTAGTAAATGACTTTCTATTTCCAGTATCAAAAAAGGGCTTAAGTTGAGTTGATGAAATAACTTATTCCCATTAATCAATAACCATTCCCTCTCTCCTCCTTTACCCTTCCTCCCTTACGTCCTTCCCCCAACTTTCCTCCCCCGCATATCCTCTCCGACCTTCCCCCGAGAACGGCATTCTGAAGGTAACGGACAGCTCATCGAAACGTCAAACATTTGCTAGTGTCCTTCCTTGAGTTTCTTTGTTTAGTTAAGTAATGAACAAGGGTTTAGACATATGTTTGTATCATCGCTGAAGAGCGTAATATTTAGACAATGTATACTCTAACACGCGCATGTGTGAGTGAATTGGACTAAATATATTTCCCACGACACAGCCCCATGTCTGGAAATGCTGAAAAAGAAGAAATTGTGAGTGAGGATGAAACGAGAAAGTTAAATGGGAAATTCCGTGCTAGGCATATGTGGAATCGGGCTTTTAGAAAGGAAGTGACGGAGGGAGGATTTAAAAAAATTTTAAATATTTAATTTTAGTGCCTTGCAAGCCACAGCTGGGGTGTGAATACACACCAGACTAATTCTAACCTGAATATGACCCTACCGCGATCGGACAATGTTATTCTAATTCCTTATCGCTCGTGGAAAAAATGTCATCCTAAATAAATCTGTGACACTCTATATCTCTGTTATTTTATTGACATGATCTCTCGTACCGTATTGCGACCTTTCTAGCTCCTTAAATATTTTGGATACGCTACTAACTTAACTAAAGCTAACATTTCCCTTTGGCCTTTTCATCATATTTACCCAGTACTCTTCTAATAAATCCTAATTTTAATGTATACTTGCAGCATACTCCAAATGAAGTCTAACCAACAAAAGCTAACATTTCCCTTTGGCCTTTTCATCATATTTACCCAGTACTCTTCTAATAAATCCTAATTTTAATGTTATCTTCTATATGTGAGTGATCTTCTATGTGCGCTATTGAGGTCCACCGGGAGATTAAGTCAATGTTTGTCATGGTGATTTGGATATCTTGGAGAAGGCTCGTTGAATTTAGAAGTTCGAAAAAATAGTAACTATTTTTGATAAAATAAGTGCGGTCATGGACTGTTAGTTGAAGATAGAGGCCAATAAAAGCGGAGGTTTGCTCAGCTGACGAGTTTTTGTCGAATAAAGGGCCAGGAGCATTCTTTTCAGTTTCATTCTTCTACAATTCCAGTAAAGAATTAACTGGCACACGATCATGATTTCGATTATTTGCATAATTATCAAGTGATGATGCACATATTTAGAAACCATGTCGTGTGCCAAATTAATTAATTTGTGGAATTTCAGTATGTTTTTAATTTGATTTTTATCATGTAGAAATTCCAGCAAGCAAGCCCAAAAGGCATATAGATTGCAAACTGGTCATAAAAGATCGTCTCAATGCGGGCAAATGGAAATTTGCAATGTAACGGAGGTGGAAAAACGCCCCTAATTGAAAGCCTTAAGCTTCGGTGGTAGGGTGGGTCGAGGATAAGTGGAGGCAGGAGAAGCCTTTAAGCGTTGACACTACCCCCCCCCCTCGTGAACTTGCATTCCGTGCCCTCTCCCCCTCACGTGTCGTACCCACAGCATTCGCTCCGCACAGAGAGAGCGACACTTGAACAGAAGGCCCCTAGAGACCGAACGATGGAAAAGGATGCGGATTTTACCACTAATGGTAAACAATTTGGGTGGCGACCAACCTTGCATAAATATACTCGACGTATATGTATTCGATTGGTCCTGGCTCAACTTTGTGGAAGTTAATGTTCATTAAATGAAGAAAACAATGTATTTTCCACTTTTCTTTATTTTGGTACTACTTGTTTCAACGCTTAGCGGTCGTCATCAGGTACAAATTTGTCAAGTTGCCGTCCATTTATATACCATTCATTTATGAGTTAACTTGTAAGGACTGTAGTACTATCTACATAGGTCTAATGAGGAGATCATAAAAAACACGAGCGGAGGAACATAAACACTGTTTTAGGAATTGTGACCACACGCGCGATCTCACTTCGCCAAACATCTGTGGGAAGAAAATCATGGGAGCCATTTCAACTGGGAACTGATACACCAGATGGACAAAGGAAGGAGGATGGCCAAGTGGGAAGAGCTTGAAAATGGAAAGAATTTGAAAATGGGTCATTTGGTTAACAAATTATTGTTGGAACACCTCTCTCCAATCCAGGAAGCATCCCTTTCCTCCACCGAAAGACCCAACTACCCCTCCCCCCACTGTGAACCCCACCAATCGCCTTTCCTGACGCTTAAAACCCCTCTCCTCCTTCCCATCAACGCCAACCACAATCCCTCCTCTTTTTCCCCTCACTCTTTCACCCACCCCTTCCCCCACATGAATGGTATATAAATGGACCGCAACTTAAGTAATTTGTACTTGATGATGACGCCTAAGCGTTGAAACTAGTCGTACCAAAATCCAGAACAAGAGAAAAATATTTTGTGTTCTTCATTTAATGGACTCGACGCTTAACCGAAAAAGTTTAATTTGGACACTCTAAATGCATCCGACCACGGATACGAACGAAGATTTTGAGTTTTTAGAGTACTTAAGCTTCGACCAACACCCTGTGTAAACGGAAATGACCGCACATAGCGTGCTTATAAATGGGGATATTTTAGTGATCCTTCACAGCTTCCCATTTCCAAGATTTCGCTTAATTTTTATGGCTGTGCAATATTGGTAATTTTGACGAGATTACATCATCATTTGAATCATAATTTAAAAAAAGCTATGAAATCCTCCAGAATTTGGAATAAGTAGGATTACGTTAGAATAAGTAAGAATTGAGATAACATTGAAAACAGATGGAAGGTATACGTGCGTATCGTAGAGCAATATCAAAGGCGTTAACCTTTGAAATATGGTGCCATGGAAGGACATGGTGAGGCAATGAGTAGGGACCCAGTTACACTCGGAATCAAATTCGACGAGACAGTGAAAGGGTTGAAGAGACAACGTCTTAAGAAGTTGTCAAAAGAACGAAAAAATCATCAAGGTACTGGAAGGGTAAGTGAAGGGTGTCCTTATTGGCATAAACAAGGCCAGCTACAAAAATAAGTCAGTTAAATACTAACGGATGACACTTTGAACCTAATTTCACGCATGCAAAATATGCATCCAATGCACCTAAATGCATCCAAAATATTAGCAAGATCATACTGTAGAACTATTAGAAAGATGGGTCTATCGAATAAAAAGAATGGCACGCAGGAAGAAACATGCGAGATACCGAAAAATATATACTCTACCAATTCTAATTATCTCCTACGCGATTGCTGTAATTCCTATTATGATCTCTAATGATTCGAGGAAAAACGAGATCTTAAATATTTATCCGTTCTACAATAAATCTCCCTGATTTTACGTTAGTTATCTGATCTTTCATAGTCAGTGGGGTCCTGTAATATGCCCTTAAAATCCACAGATAAGTAACCTGACTCAAATTAACGCAGTAAATTTAACCTGTAGTTAAGCCCACTCGACCTAGTTCCAAAATTAAGCCAACTTCATGAGGATCCCATACACTTGCAACATAGTCAAGGTGGGTCGAATTAACATGAAATAACAAAGCTCTTTGACCTTCATTACAATTCCCAAGTATTCTTTTCGTGAATCCCAACTTTTATTGGCTATTCCGCAAATTTCATGAATGTGTTTTCCCCAGGACATATCCGTAGTTATCGTTACACCCAAGTATTTTACCGATTCCAAGTATATAATGTTGGTTCCCTGTAATAGTGAGTTTTCTGGTGAAATATTTTTCCTCCATAACTCTATCGAAAAAAATTATTCAAACTTAATTCTAGCTCCCATGTCTCGCATCACTTTTGAATTGCATTTAAGTGGTTAGCTAATGATTCTCTATCTTCATGACTAGATATTTCCCTATATATCACGGTATCGTCAACAAATGGAGGACGCGTACTGGAAACCTGAGACCTGATGTCTCGATTGTATAATAGAAACGATAGTAGACCAATAACGCTTCCTTGTGGGACATAGGATGATACGCTTACTGTGTCCGATGATACCCCATCAATTAAGACCCTTTGCTCGCCGCCTGTTAAAAAGTTATTAATCCACTTTATTACCTTGACCGAGATTTGAACCTGGATCCCTCGATGTCCGGTCGAGTGCTTTATTCAGTTGAAGGCTTCAAAGGAACAAGATGAAATGACGAAATGTAGTTCATGCTATCTCCCAAGTACTCGTAGTCGTGGGCACTGTCTGACCACAGTCCACGAGGTCAAAGGCAACGAGATAAATGCGAAGGTGTTTGTTAACATTTGGCAATTTCAAAGAACTGCGTGAGATCCCGCGACAGTAACTTTTAACGTAGTCAAAAGTTACTGTGAGGAATGAAGGAGAGTGTATAGGGTGGGATGCTTAAGGAGGGGGACAACCTGGACAAAGAGGAAGGTCAAAGCGAACGAACGCCAAGCATTGAACGGAGGGGAACGAGTGGAACCTAGTAGGGTAATGCTGAATGCGACAGAAGGGGTAGGTGGATGAGAACGATGTTGAGGGACGCGATAGAGGTAATGCGGTTTGGGCCGCACGGAAGTTCGATTTTTGGCCGCATGATCGGGGAGGAGAAGGACGCATCGAGCGATTTGGACGTGCAAAAAAACCTAATTTCGTGATCGTGCAGGATACCGTGAGAAACCGCTCCCCTAGTTACGAATCGTGGTGAAATAAGGACTTTAACCTCATATAATGATGCAACTATTTAAGTTCGGCTAGTAGATAGTCGCGTCAGTGGAAGGTTACGATTGAATCAGAGCCACACAGAATGCCAAATTACCATTACAGTTAGTACTAATGGCTAGTCAACTGACACCCACTTCCGAGCGCAGTCGTGACGGATTGCAGAGCAAGATGTAGATTCCGGCAACTAACGAAAGGAAAGGAGATAGAAATGAGTGCACGTCACATGCGGAAATATAACGTAGATATTCTGATGCAGTTCATAGGGGGACCTGTTTCGTGAGTACGCGTGATGGTGACTTGGCAACAGCGCCCGATGGGATGCTGCGAGGACCAAGGGCCCGCCGCCGATGCCTTATGACCGTTTTCCGTCACCAGCTAGCGCACCAGCATTTCCCCTCGCCGAAGGGTAGAGGGCAGCCCATCCTTGGGCGTATCTAGACTTCCTCTAAGGAAAGATGGTGTGCAACGTAAGACTGAAAAGTGGTGGGGACATTAAACATATTTCAATCGGAGGAAAAAGTTTTGAATACTTAAAAAAAACACCCAATAAGACTCTACAAGCAACACATAAATTAATACAGAAAAAACGACGAATTTTATCCCACAAAAATGTGTATCACTTAAAGGGAATATTCATGATTAGAAATTGAAGAGTCTAAATTCCATTCTTCCATATTTTGTGTTCGCAAATTTACCAAGCACAATATTTACATTGCAGCTGATACCATTACATATGCTATATCTATACAGGTAATAGCGTATGTGGCAAATGTGACAGAGTATAATCCATGTAGATGGGTGGAAAAGTTGAAGGGAGATATGTTAGGCAGATTAGAGAGAGATAGGTTAGTGGCATTTAAATATTGCCGCAGGGCAATTATAAGATAATTTGTGTTTTTTTAATTTAAAAAAATTTTAATTTAACATCAATCGACTACTAGGCTAAAACTTAAGTCTACCGATTTTGTCACCTTCTAATCATAAATTACCCTTTAATTGCCATTCCCCAATATTTAATACTGCTCTAATGTCTTTAACTATGCATCTCTCCAACTTATCTGCCCATCTACATGGATGGCACTATGTCATATCTACCACATATTACGTATTGCATAAACTACTGAATCATGCTCTGAGACATCTCGATAGCCAGGAGAGTTATTAATGAAAAATCAGCACGGTTTCCGAAAAGGTAGATCCTGCTGCGAGACACAACTTGCGCCTTTTGTTCATGATATTCTTATTTCGGGAGAGAGCAATATTCCAATGGATCCGATATTTCTAGATTTTAAGAAAGCCTTCGACTAATACCTCGTAATAAACCACTCGCAAAGCCAGAAGCATATGGCATAGATAAAAATATCCGGGGTTAGATCAAAGACGTTTTGGATGATCGGGTACAAAAAGTAGTCGTAGATGTAGTTAGCTCAAGTACAGTAGAAGTTAAATTAAATACTTAGACGTTACCCTCGCCGACGATCTCTTCTGGGGAAAACACATCCGGGGAATATGTGGACCAGCTAACAAAATATTAGGGTTAATTAGAAGAATGCTGTGTAGAAGTGATGAAAAGGTCAAAGAGAGATGTTATCTTACATAACTTAGTTAGGTTAGGTCTCATTTAGAATGTGCTGCTAGTATAAATGGGACCCTCACGAAGTTGGATTAATTGCCGAATTGGATCGCGTGCAGCGCAGAGGAGATACGGGGGTGGACCCATAAGTACCCGGCCTGACCTAGAGATGCCGGTAGTTGTTTGAAAAATCACTGTATTAGAAAGTACGCAAACTATAAATCATATATTTTAAGTTTGAAGTCACTATGTTGTTTAATATTTGTTTGGCACCCATCAATAGTGACAGGTTTCATTGAATTTGTGAAAATGGAGAAAATTGGTCATCGTTATGTGATACAATAGTTTTATTTGAAATGTCTCAGCCCAACCAATATAAACGTTTAACTGGATTCCACTCTGGGTGAGTCTGCTCCTTCGTTTACAACAGTAAAATATTGGGTGGCAGAGTTACAATGAGGCTGTAGCTGCTGTCAAGACGAGCATCGCATTCATCGACCGTATGACATGATGACTCCAGAAACGGTGAAGAAAATCCACAAAGTAATACTGGATGATCATCGACTAAACATGCGAGAGTTAGCAGGCATAGTTGGCATTTCAAAAGGTGCCCTACATCGCATACTAACTGATAATTTGGACATGAGAGAGCTTTGTGCAAGATGGGCGCCGCGTTTGCTCACACTCGAGCAAAACCAGTGTCGTGAAGATGTTTCAATGGAGTGTCTAGCAAAGTTTCACTGCGACAAAGCTGAATTTTTTGCAGTTTCATAACCATGGATGAAACATGGGTCCATTATTTCACACCCGAGAAGTGTCGTTTCATCAACACAACGCACCAACTCACAAATCCGTCATTGCATTGGCCAAAAGTCATGAATTGAAGCTTGAGTTGCTACCTCATGCACCCTCTTCGCCACATTTAACCCCTTTGGATAATTTTCTGTTCACAAACTTGAAAAAATGGTTGGAGGGAGATTATGTTGAAAAATGAATACATTTTTTCCAAAACGTTTGTGTTTACTTTGATGGATCGGGCACTCCTGGGACCACCACCCTTGTAGATTTAAAAAACGATTTTATGATAAACTTAGTGGCGCATCCAAAATATTAGAGGAGCTAGGATGGGAATCACTAACAGAGCAAAGGTTAAATTACAAATTGAAGCTCTTGCATTCATTGGAAAGAGGTCTCTTTAGCAGTGATGTTGAAAATGTATTATTACCCCCCCATCGTACTAAGGGAGGAGATATCATAGTCGTATTCACCCATATAAATAAATAAATAGATACTGTGTCTTCCGTATTGGTAGTTACCATGACAAATTATTGTAATTTTATTTATAAATATATTATTGGTTCAACACGCTCCATATAACTTGTGCCCAAACGACAAACACGAGTAAAGGGAGCGAATGGTATTTCTTTCAAGCAGTCATACCTTCTTTGGGAAAGGGTTAATTTTCCAACTTCACCTTTTACTAAATAACTGAGAGGCCCCCTCCCTCCCGCCCTCAAATCTGCGCCCCGCCCGGATTTCCAAGGAAACGAGAGGAACGAAATTTTAATTGCGGTATCGCCTTTTTTCTCCTCCTAGCAGCTCGCCAAAAAATTACTGCATTCATTTTTCCGCGGCACCTGGAGGAGATGTTTGTGTCGTGGGGCGCCCGAGGGAATCCAGGGGGTGGACGAGGGAGGGGAGGCAGGACTCGCGTGCCCGCCGTACGAACGGAACGAAGTGCCCTTGCGTGCCTGTGTCGTCCTCCGTATTTTCAATATCCGGTACTCGGATAAGGAAACGTAGTTTTTTGGGAGTTCGGTCCTCAGTTCTTCAAGTTTTCGAGTGAAAGAGGACATCGGCAGTCGAACTCCCTATTCCCTGACCCTCTATTCCGGTTCTCCACGGCGCCTATTCTATCCGTGACGGCGGAAGGCAACACTAGCGTCATTAACTTCAACTACATCTACACAATACCCCCCAAGCTACCGCAAGGGCATGTGGCGGGGGGTGTTAGGTCACCATCACCCGTAAAAGAAAGAAAACCGCGTGCAAAGCCCACGAATTCATGCCAATTTACGCCCAGAGAAGTCAGTGCGCTGTTCAATGCAAAATCCTTCTTAATTTGCAGGCATTCAAATTCATAAACTATCAACTAACACACACATATACACCTAAGGATATACCTTAAATACACGCATCGTTTGATCTTGCCCTGACATGTTAACTAAATATATTTCACATTTCTATAGTGACTATGTTTTGTAAATATTAGGACTCCTGATAACCTGGGAAAAGAACGAGTATTTGTATCTATCTGTACTGGAATCTATATCCCTTATCCTATTATTCTTGTCGTCTGATCTACCTAAGTAGTGTGGGGCCATTATTATTCCTTTAGTGTCATCGTTAAACTCGTTGGTTCTCTTGTTCTCTTCGTATTTCAAGGGGCTCCCAGCCTAATTCCCCTAACAGCCCCAGTCACACTCGTCTTCTTATTGTAACAGTTTTTGACGAATCCTGCCGACTTTCCCTGGGCCTTATCTAATTCTTTTTACAAAACTTTCTTCCAAATACTAATAAATATTCCAAAGGAGGCCTCACTAGAGTAAAATAACGCCTCTCTTTGGGGGAAATGACACCTTGCTTCGGATGAAATGAAACCATTAGATTATCGGCTTCATCATTTTCTTTCTTTTATTACTCAGCGCATTAAACAGTTTTTTCCACTAAGTAATGAGGACGTTAATTCGTAAACAGTGTTCTGGTAAGAGTCGTTATAAACCAAAGGTAATTTAAATCACTATATTTTGATTAAATCAATAATTAAAGCAAGTGAATGCCTAGGCTCATGAAATTGGAGTTTCGGGTCGGGGTTTTACCAGAATATATCTCTGAGAAAAAATGTGATTTCAATTAGTACGATATTTGCATTGCTGAGTCTGCATGGTGTTCTTTCGTTGTGATCGGTGATAAATCTCTTTTTGAGTCAGTTAAGACTTTCATTGGCAATGATGCAATGATAAACGTAGATCTACATACAATGTAGGCAATTGTCGATTTTTCCATCAATGAGCCGGTAATCTGGATGTCTTCACGAAATTGGATTAATTGCCGAATTGGATCGCGTGCAGCATAGAAGAGCTAGATTTGTAAAACGTTGTTATGATGTATTCATTAGCTTATCCAAAATATTTGGGGGGGCTAGGGTGGAATCGTTCACGGAGCGAAGGTTAAATTGTTCACAATGAAGAAACCCGGCGTCGGCATTAACCTCCTCTTAACCAAAGTCGCCAAAGGGCCCGCGGCTTAACATTCCATCCGACGGACAGCGTACACACTCATAGTGCTCTCCACAAAGCACCTCAAGTAGGGATCGGGATACCACTGCAAATTACCTGCCACCGCCGGGATTCGAACCCGGGCGGCGTGGGGTGGGAAGGTTGGGGCAAAGCCAGTAAGTTAACCACCGCACCTTCTCGATCCCCAAGAAATCACGATCGCGGGATTAAATAAGTCCACCGTGATTGCGATCAATGACCCTTAATAATTGCTCTATTTCCATAGACTCCCGCATCACCCCTCAGAGAAAACGTTAAACGCATGTTGAATGCACTTGCCGCATTAATGAAACTGTCAGAATGTACATAAAACTGTACTTCAGGACCAAGATGACCATAGTAACACGTTTAAAGGTCCACGGTCCGATCATTTAGTCCGAGAGTGCATTCTTAACTAGCTTGGAGATGATTCATAGGTCGAGTGATCATTGCCATTGTCCTCCATCTCTCACCTCGGGGTGACTTCATTTTCAACCGACTAGAAAGCTGAGTTGCCTGAATGAATCAAATCAGCGGCGCCGTCGTCTTCGGATGCCAGCCGGGAATGATGGAGGCCGAAGCAAACGGCGCTGATCCGCCCGGGTGTGCTGCAAGCAGAGCGAAGGCCATCGCGGCAATGGCTTGGGCCAAACCTTGAATAAATGATTCCGTCGCCTAGTTATCGCAGCCCCGTGCTTAATTCATTCGCATGCAGGCAGATGTGCGGGCTCTTTTTTTTTAAAGTAGCATTGATTTCTATTTCCGTGACTGTGAAAACAGTAATTGTTTTCGTATGGACCGTGATTTCCCTGTGTGACCTCAGAAACCGTGAGCTTCAGCTTCGTTGGCACGCGTGTCAACGGCACTCTTTGGTGAATACCCAATCGAAGAATAATAATGTGGAGGTCCGCCATCTTGAATTAATTTCGTGTTAACAATGTCAATAGAAATTAAGTGATAGCAAAACAAAACGCGCGCATGATGTCACCTCTTCTGTTGCGTGCGAACACGAGAATATTCTCAATCGAGTAAGAGTGGTTTTATTCTCCACCGTGGGCATTTTAAATACATGAGATGTGTGGTTTAAATATTTAGCAGGGATTTTCCTTATTCTCTCTTCATTTTCAATGAACATGGAATAAACATAAGCATTGTCATACAAAATGATGTGCTGTGAAGTCAAGTAATTTATCTGTAACACACCATTGTGTGTGTTCCCGCCTTGAAGTACAAAAGTGTGCCTGCACACGTACGCCTCTCATTACGTCAAATAATATAATTTGAGGTTTTGAGTTGAGCTTTTGGTGTCAACGTGGACCTACCTTAGATCTTTCTGCCTAATAAGTGTTGCATTTGAACTGCATGTCAGGCATGATTAGATTCATTTTCGCTTAAGCTAAAGAGTTTGTATCCTCGACATACAAGGATACATAATAATCATGCAACATGGCAACACTCGTCCGCACACCTCGCGCGCAACAGGAGAGGCTCTGCGAAACCTGAAATTTGAACCGATTCCACACCCTCCTTATTCCCACGAACTTGCGCTTAGCGATTTTTATTTTTTTCATCAAATCAAGAGACACCTCAAGGGTAATCATTACACTTCGGATGATGAGATGAAGGCAGCTGTCAAGTCCTGGGTTCCAGAAAAGTCGCGTTGACATAGCACTAGAACACGTCTCAAAACTTCCGCTTCTCAAAAAACACTGGATGAAGGTAACGACCTCAAAACTGCACATGCGTGTTTAGTGGGATTGTTACTTCCACATGCCACCAGGAGTGCTTCTGAGGGTCATTTGTTTTTTGTCTACCAGCATGTGTGCATTAGTTTTCACCTTACCCTCGTTGTTCGTCGAGTCACCATGCTGACCTCAGCATATATCCCGACGTATTTTCCAGAGAGCTACACGCAGCTACTTGCCTTCAGTCCCTACTTTCGCGTGAGATTTTAATTTCACCCTAATCACCCATACACATAGTATTTCGTCATCACTTCCGTGAATCCTTACGCAAGGGCTCAAAGGAACTTAAGTCGTCAGCTCTCTCGATCTTGCTTCTATTCTTGGTCTACATGGTTTGTATAAATGGTATCGGGAAAAGTTTCGGAAAAATAGATTTACCTGTGTCTTATCCATTGCTACAGTGCCTCTGAAAATCCTTCAAAGTAGTACTTCCCTTGAGAGACACACTTTTTCCAGAGCGGCTTCCTCGAAGGCTCCCTGGTAGCCGGCTTCCGGGAGGTCTTTAAGGCTAACCTTGTAAACTTCTTTGAGACGGCACTTACGTAGGGTCCCATGGTGGTGTCCTTTGAGGGAGGATTTCAATTTTGGGAGCAGGAATCACGAGTCTGCTGTCTGCTGATCAGGAGCAGCAGGAGTCTGCTGGTGCCAAGTTGGGACTGTAAGGGGGTTGGGGAATCGTCGCGATGACGTTCCATAAGGCCTTTGCAAGCAGACACTCGACTCTGCTCTTGGTCGTCCGCCCAAAGACCTTCGGGAAGTTTAGCTCAAATCTTTCGCGTCGACAAATTTTCAGTGTTAATGGTGCTCACTGTCATCTAGATATTGGTATTTTAGTGCCGTGCAAGCCACCTTTAGGGTGTGTGGCAGGGGGTGAATACCCATCACACAAATCTTGACCCGGATATGATGTTACCGCGGTCATAATGCTACTCTGGTCCCTTATCGTTCGTGGAAAAGAATGGCATCTTAAAATCTGTTCAGCATTGAATTCCCCTAATTTTATTGACATGATCTCTCCTGCCCTAGTACGATGGGGGTAATAATACATTTTCAACGTCACTGCTAAAGAGATCTCCTTCCAATTTATGCCAGAGCTCCAGTCTGTAATTTAACCTTCGCTCCGTGAGTGATTCCCAACCTAAGCTCCTCTAATAATTTGGATACGCTACCAAATTTATCATGACAACGTTTAACAAATCTAGCTCCTCTACGCTGCACGCAATCCAATTTGGCAATTAATCCAACTTTGTGAGGATTCCATTTACACTAGCAGCATACTCCAAATGAGGCCTAACCAATGGAAGATAACATTTCTCTTTTGATCCTTTCATCCCATTTACCCAGCACTCTTCTAATATCTCCTAAAATTTTGTTAGCTTGTCCACACATTCCCCGTAGTATGTGTTTCACCCAGGAGAGGTCGTCGGTGAGGCTAACGCCTAGATATTTAATTGAGTTTACACATTCCGTTTCGGTGCTCCCGGTGCAGTAACCGTTCGGGAGGGAATTGCTCTTATTATTTAAATTCATGACTTTTAAAAGTTGAATCCTTATTGCCAAGTGTCGCGCCAGCGTTGTATAGCATTGAGATAATCTGATAAAGCAGCTGCGATTAATGCGATCTGCGATCATTCGCACACTTAACCGACGGTCTTAATTTAGCAGTTGACGCTCACGCCAGGGAATAAATGTTAGCGAAACTTGCATCCTTTCACTTGATATCAGTCAGCACGCTACCTCTGAACTCGTACTTCCTTTACTTCTCCCCTTCTCCCTCTCCATTATCTTACCTCCTCTTAGCATCTTCTGCAGACAGTCCCTCCTCATGGTGTAGTCTACCAGCTTTTCTTTTCTCACCCTATGCCTTTCAATGTCTCCTTCTCATCTTCAATTCTTCTTGTTACCTTCTTATTCTCATCTATTCATATTATCCTTTTCATTCTTCACCAATGCCGCATTCTATCCATTTATAAGTACTTTTCTTCCTTCTTTCTCATCGTCCACGCTTCACATCCATAAAAAAAGATGCTCCACAGTCCACGATGTTAATAAAGCCAATTTCAAACACTTAGGCTGTTCATACCTTAGACAAATTTCAAGAAACTGTAACAGTAACTTTAACGGAGTCACCCGCTATGTGTGCATTATAATGCAACCATTTCAGAGATTAAAAATCATTCGCCTTGACCGAATGCCTGTGACATTGTATGCACGGTATTTCGTCATAACATCTTGTTCCTTTAAAGCCCCCAAAATTTCAGAGTGTAAGAGGACGTCTCGGGCAACTTTCTCTCTGAAATGGTTGCATTATAATGCACACATAGCGGGTGACTCCGTAAAGTTACTGTTACAGTTTCTTGAAATACGTATAATCGTTCTTGTAAATTTTCATCACCTTCGATCTATCAATACCAATCTTTTTCCATTTCATTCCACCTTACTTTTCCATTATTTCCTTCATTTTTCCTCAGATCGCTGCTTTTTCCTCCTGGTCACCTGGTTACTTGAACATCGTCATTCACCTTTTCTGCCAAATATATCCGTATCCTTCTGCCAATTGGACCCAAATCACACCAATTCCTAAAATAATCTCCGTCACGCGGTAAATTGCTTCGACATTTTTTTGGTTAACTAAAACCATGTGTATTGCATGTTAAAAACGATTCATAACATGTTTTAGCTAAAATGTCATGTAAAATTTTAAATAAATACCCACAAATTCCCCTGTAAAAGTTGAATTTTTCGATATTCACAATAGGAGATTACACCTACAAAATACCCCTCAAGCAGTCACAATGGCTTGTGGTTAGGGGTAGCAGCCATAAAGACAGAAATATTAGTTCATAGATGCATTTGAAATTATATCAGCTACTGTACAAAAACGCTCGTGCACCCGCCACACGGCTGTATGCGTCACGCAATAATTGGTGTGTTTGATGACATCATTAAACTTTAGCCCACGAGTGAGCTTATATCCGGCAATTTGAGTTCGATTTCATCATGTTTGCCTATCGTGAGAGAAAAGACTTAATACTTCGACTGTCAGAGACGGGGTTTATCCCTCTCATTTTATTCCTTTATTTCCTATATTCCTTTATTCCTATTTCGAAAAGACCGAGTCGTACCCGTTCTCCTCGTGAATCAAGAGAATCCCAACTTAACTCCTCCGGCATACCCGTCTCGCCAACTCTCTTTGCATAGCAGTTTTACACGTATCTGACGTATATTCTCTATACCTTTTCCGGTTCTCTAATTAAATATTTCTCCGGTGGATCCCAAATACTTACAGCGTGTTTCAAATGTGACCAAACTACAGGGGAGTAACACATCTCTCTTACATTTTTATTGCATTATCTTACAACTTGCCTAATTAAACCTATCTTCAATTAAGATTGACCCGCGTATTCCACTGATGTGTGTAACCCATGAAACGTTTGACATCAGTTTAGCACCCAAGTGTCTTTCATCCGTGCCGAAATTCTTCATCCGATTCCATTTGTTTAATAACTCACGTATTTTTTATCTTCTCATTCATTACATAACACCAGTGGTTTATGCTTTCTGACCCCCATTCCTCACACCACTCCGATATCTAGTCGTCATGTAAATTACAGCTTCACGTGTGATGTGGTGGAACTGTTCCATAATAACAGAGATGAAGACTACTACAATTTTCCTTTTAAGAAAGATTTATTCACGTATTCTAGTTTCGATGCACTGCATCATTTAACAAGTCACTAGAAGTGAAAAAATCTTTATTTAGTGGAAAATTGTAATGGTCTTCGTTTCTGTTTTTAGTCGACATTTTCAGAGAGGAGCAGGCGCTATATGCTGATGTCCTTATTTCTCTGTAAGTCACGGTATCGTCTGCAAATAATCAAAGGTTAACGTGGGAGCTTAGGTCGACTTCCCTGTGGCAATGCTGAAGTTAGGCCTGCCTCTAATGAACTCAACCAATGGATGACTAATTACTGTCTACCGTTAGATAAGAAGTTGGCCACTTTCACGTTAATATAATAATATACGCATTTTAGTATGTGCCTCAACTTCCTATGACAGACTGAATAAAAATCTTATTGGGTCTCGGAAGATTTTCGAAACCATGCTATTTTTTGTGAGTAAAATCTAAGAAACGAGAGATTGCATGATTGTACTTAAAAATATGTACTCAAATATTTCGCAAAAGATGGATGCAAGAGAAGAGATGGGTAGGTAACTACTCGGATCTTCTCTGTCGCCTTTTTTTTAAATATGTGTGCTAAAATACAAATAAATATATCCATGCGCAACATATAACGTACGCATACGGTTTTGTCGCATTCACAAGAATAACTACTGAGATTTGAGCTTTCTTCGAAGAATACTCCTCTATCTGGTGGTCAATTGGGTCTTGTCTGCAGATGAAGAAAACTTTCGGAAAAATCTCGCTGTCTGCAAAATCTTCTATGAATTAACTTTCAGTACCTCTGACTCTATCTACCTTTGCGTTCTCTCAGATATGTTTTACATTCGATCATTTATTCTTTAGCTTGTGTTCTCTAAAACTATCTGTGAGTAGCCAGTTACTACAATGTTTGTATAAAAAGTTTCGGTAGCATTTTTCCTGACGTGTTCGTGAAGTTCTGACCTTAAACCATCGGTTAAGTGTGCGCATGATTGCATATCGTGTATTGCCATTGATAAAATGACAATGAACCCACTATTATCACTGAAAATTAGGCGATGCGAAAGATCTGCGCTAAATGCGTCCCGAAGGTCTTTGGACGGACGACCAAGAGCAGAGTCGAGTGTCATCTCTGTGTACTTCCGTCCTCCTTTCATACCATGCAACATCCATATCCTCTATCCCTGCCCCTTCCTCGTTTGCCTACAATTCTCCCCTCTATCACAATCTTCAACATGCCATTGCTAATCAATATGCTTTGCGTCCATTTTTCCTGCCTCTTTAGCATTTCTCCCAACAAACCCCTCTCCTCGTCCACCATTTACCCGTTTGCTTTCCTTTTGGTCCATTTCACCTTCTCCGTTCTTCTCCACACCCAATTTTCAAAAATCTCCAATCTACGTCTATCCTCCTGCTTCAGTGACCACGCTTCCACGCCGTACATAGCTACGCTCCAGATCAAAGTTTCAATGAACCTTTTTTTTAACATCCTTATTCAACGTCCCCGTCATCAACTCCCTCCTCCTTGAGAAAGCCTCTTTGCCTGGCGCAATTCTTTCTCAAATACTCAGATACTTTGATCACCTTGATCCAAAACTCTCTCCATAGACTCGTAAACTACTGTGGTCTATTTTGTGCTCTCTTACAGGGTTCGTCCGGAAAATAAGTTTATGATGCTCATTGTCTTTTTTGACAAAAGGGGAGTCGTCCACTACGAATTTGTACCTGAACGACAAACTGTAAATGCTGCATTTTACGTCCAAGTGCTCGACAGGCTTCGAAAACGAGTCGCCCGCGTCCGGCCAGCGATCAAACGTATGACTGACAACCTGAGCGACAATGCGCCGTCTCACACCGCGCTTGTCGTGTCGGACTTCTTGGCCAAGCACGGCGTGGCAACGCTGCCGCACCCGCCCTACAGCCCGGACTTGGCACCACCGGACTTCTTTCTGTTCCCGAAGATTAAGAGGAGTTTGAAAGGAACGCGATACGGGACTTTGGACGCCGTCAAAGAGGCCGTGAGGACGTGTCTTCGAGAGGTTCCCGATGATGCCTTCGCGGGAGCGTTCCAGGAATGGGAACGCCGCTGGAACAAGTGTATCGACTCACAAGGGTCCTATTTTGAGGAATATTAGCTTAAGATATGTAAAAGTGTAATAAATTTTTTCCTGAGCTCAGTACACTTATTTTCCGGACGAACCCTGTGTTTTAGCGTTTACAAACAGATAAGATTAACAATATTCATTCACCGGTGGAGTACTTTATCATAATAAAGTCCATCCATATTTCATAAATTTAATTTCACGGATTTTTATTAACTTTGGGAAAACTTTTCAATCTCCAATCGCTCTTCTGCAGTCTCTTTAGGTATTCTTTGATTTGGGTGGATTTTGACGAGGCAAATTTGCCACCCTGAGGCGTTTGTAGATTGAAGAGAAAGTTTAAGACAATCCATGGTGCTATGCGCCAAATTTTTAAAATTCTTAAAATGGCATCTATTAGCAGTAGTCTACGATTTAGGGGTGGTTTTTGATGAACCCGGGCGCTGGACACTGCTGTTCATCTAAGCCCTGACCAACACGAAAAAACCCTTGACTCCGTACCGCATATTTGAGTTATTCTTCGCTAAATCCGTAATACTTTGCACGTCCCTTCATTTCGTCCAAACTTAAAATTGTTTTCTTTCCCCACCTCCCCTTCCTGCAATTCTAGTGCGTCTGTTATAATCTACTATATATCATCCAATTAGCCCCTAGGATCGCACCAGTCCTGCTTTCTTCCAATTTGATCTCTTCCCACGCCATACGTTAAACTTCATCGTTTGTTTTTTCTTGCCTCCATTTTACTGTTTTCATTCTGCCTCCTCTCACATTCACCTTAAAATTGTCCAATCTACGTTTATTCTCTTGCTTCAACGACCGAACTACCCAGTTTTGACCGAGTCATTAACTACCGCCCCTCCGCCTAAGATTCTTGACCCTAGGCAACTCCTCTATGTACTTACTACTTCGCTCACCACCTTCTAAAGTACTTCTTATATAGGTGAACTCTTCTGCCTTTTACAGCCAATATTATACGCTTATCTTACATCATCATCATATTTCAATTCTAGGATTGGTTTACTGCAGCACAAACTGAAACAAGTAGATATTTTGAAGAAGTCGTTTATGAACATAAAGGAATTACCCATTTATTGGAAACACATAGCAAAATCCTTATCCCCTCAATATACGACGGCTACCCAGGCTTTTTCGTTTCCTCAAATGTTTCGCTAAGTGCTGATACAGTGATCATGTCCATTTATTCTCCCAACTGCTTTCTGCCGTTATTATTTATTTCGAAATGTTTTTATTTTGGTTCCCTGCTGCCCGTGCACACGCTTGATTCCATGAGTGTGCGTCGAACAGAGTCGGGCGCACTCTCTCTCTTCTGCTCCATCTAACGGCGGCCATTTTTGCCCCCAGCAATGGCGGTGAAGGACTTATTCCGGCGCATGCGCCCTGTGCAGCTCTACGTGATCCTCGCCCTCACCATCCTCTTCTTCCTGACGGAGCTGGTTGTGAGCCACGTGACCCATGCCCTCACCCTATTGGTGGACTCCTACCACATGCTGTGCAACCTCATTGCCCTGATCGGGTGCATCGCCACAGTCAAGGTTAGTGCATTCATTAATATTGCCCCATAATGGATTAACATTGACATCCTTAAGTGATTACAACGTTGGTGCTGACACGTTCCATTTTGTGTCCGGCCAGGCTTAAAAACGTTTTAAAGTTGTGTTGATGGGTGATTGAACCTTTCTAGCATAATTTAAAATTAATCGTTACAAATGCCATAATACCAATTGTAATGCGAAAGTTAAAGATAGGAGGTAGGTTTTATTTCAATTCAGTTGGACCTACTTTGGTGTACGCCGCAAGTATTTGGGACCATTAGGAGGAAGTGCTGCTAAAACAATTTGATAAAATTCAGAGAAAATCTGCCAGATTTGTCAAAAATTGTTACGATAAAAAGACGAATGTGACGGGCCTTTTGGGGGAATTTAGGCTGGGAGCCACTTGAGATGCGAAGGGAACAAGCGAGACTTGGACTTTTAGAATGATTCAGAACACACGAATTTAACAATGGCACATTTTTAAACTCGTGTGTTCGAATTATGGCTCCGGATTATACGAGTAGGTTAAACCACAAGGATAAGAAAAATAAAAGACTCCTATAAGATAAATTTAAATATTCGATCTTTCATCGGACAGTCAGGGAATCATCATAGGAAAACATCGAAATAATAATAAAAATAGTAAAAAAATCGAATTAAAACCGAGGGCAAGATTAAACGCTGCGTATAAACCTAGTCCATTCATAGCTATACGTGCCTTTGTACATTAGTTGATGGTATATGTATTTGCAAGTGAATAAGTAGAAATAGTTTTGCATGAATATATTTGAAAATATAGGTGCGCACTTGCATGTTTTTTTGTTTGTTTCGCATGTTGTTACATTCCACTTACGAATGGTCTTGTAACACTCCCCGCCACACGCCTTTCCGGTGGCTTCCAGGGCAGTGTGTAATTACGTAAGAGGGCAGGTGTTTCCACCGCTTATGGCGAGCTGAGTGGAAAATACGAGGGCAGGCTGAAAACTAATGCACACATGCTCGTAGACCACAAACAAAATGACCTTCAGAAGCACTCCTGGTGGCCTGTGGAAGTAACATTCCCCCTCAACACGCATGTAAAGGTTTGAGGTCGTTTCATTCATCCAGTGTATTTTGAGAAGCGGAAGTATGGAGACGTGTCCTGGTGCTATGCCAACGCGAGTTAATTCTTAGGTTTTGATAAAGACGTATGCACAAATATGAACCAAGGAAGATGAAGGCATGGCGAAAGCTGAGGAAAGACAAGAAGGCCTTATTGAGCCCTCATTGAGGGCCCAGTAACTCAAGGTTGTAAAATTGGATTGGGAGCAGAGCAAAAAGATTGGGAAGCACATGCATAAACCTAATGACTTCAAACTGTGTATAGTAGGCAAATTAGAACTTTATCTTTTCTTAAAATTGTCGCTAAAAAGATCCACGCGCTGATCCAAGGCCAACTGAACTATTCATCCTCAAGAGCTAACTGAAGTAAACGGCAGCGCTGACGAGGACGAGATTAATAGCTTGAAACGAGCATTCGACGTGCCATCTTTTAGAAAATGTGTTGTTTTTTTACAAACAAACGCTCCGACAAAAAACACACGAGCACGAAGTATTTGCTCTGTGAAAAAATGTAATGGCGTCGAGAACCAGGTCAATATGAGTAATTTGAAGTGAAAAAATCCAATTATTTGGTCATTTATAAGATTCGCGATTTTTAATTGGTCAAATATAGTCTTTGACCAAGAATGTTCCATTACAATTTAGCATTGGCTTGCTAACTGCACAGTCCTTTCAAAATATCATGGTTCCCTAAACCAAGAGGATAAAGCCATGTGTTCATGGGTGCTTACAGCAAACTTGCTTGGGTATATTTTTTTATGTGTATAACCTTTCCCATTGGCATTTATCAACTTGTCATCTTCCTTTTGAAACTTCAAATTATATTTATAAATATATATATCTATGGAAAGCTTGTATTGACCATCGTCCCAATATTAGGGTAATTCCCTATGATCATTTTTGGATGGAGCTAGAAACAAAATTCTGTCTTTCGAGACTCAAAACTTAAACTATAAGTTCTATAAAATACTCCTATGCAACCACAAGTTAAGTTCGTCATTGAAAAAGTATCGACTTTTGTTGCATTTATTTCAACAAGAAACTCCTTGATATTGCCGGCATAAGAAACAGAGGCATAGTTTTAAAACCAACACAGAATATTGGGACGCCTCTTCTGTTGAAAGTACCTTAGGGTTAGGCAGCGGACTCGAAGGCTCGCTCCCACGCTCTCGGTGATATTCCTCGTGCGTCTATCCACGCCGAGCCCTGACACGTTTTAAATCACCAATGAGTGGGCAGCACGTACGGCCAAAAATACTTACAGATCATGCTCATTACCCAATTCATCCCCTATAAATTTGCCACGTCACACCTTGTATTTCTGTACCGCTCACGTGGTCCATCATCGTCGCAAGGATCGCAAGGTGCCCGCGGTCCCGGATTGGTGTGTTCGGTTCAATTTAAAGTGAGTGAGTGGGGGAATCGAGAGATCATTCTCAAAGAACCGAATCCAAAGAATCGAATCGTCCTCGGAATGGATTCCTCATTTGAACCGCCTCCTATTCTGTGGCCTCTCTTTCTGCCCCCGCAGTACGGGGACGAGGGGGGCACGGAGCGAGGCGTGGGCCTACGAAGAGGGGCCGCTGGCAGCTCCGGAGAGACCCTGTCGGCGAGGTGCGAGGAGGAAGAGGAAGGAGGCGCCAGGGGGCGGAGGTCCAAGACGGAGCCCGAGGGGTCGTCGAGGACCGGCTGCATGGGCGTCGTGGTCGGAGGATGCCACGGGAACTCTAAGGTCAGTGCACTTGGGGGGCGGAACACTTCCGTCGAAATCCTTCGTTCGAATGTCCACGGAAGTGAATATATGTAAGTGTAGCCATGGACGTAAAAATGGCAAAAAATCAAAGAAGGGACATTTTTTTTTACATTTTCGTGGAACAACGACCTTTTATTACCGGAAAGAAGTATTCTCAATTTTTTTCCCTCCGGAAATAAAGATTGCTGAGCCACGAAAACATTAAAGAATCCGACCTGTCTTTTTTTGTGATTCATTAAATGTCATTCCTGCTCTCTGAAATGGTTGCATTATATTGTCATTCCTGTGGTTAATATCGTTTATATAATCCAGATCCACACGTCGTAGACCTACATTCTTTTTACCTAATCTTTTCGCAAAGTACATTTCTTTCCTCCATACAATGCTCCAGATGCAACATCTTGCCAATCTCTTCCTCAGTTCTTTTTTCAAAGGTCCGCACAGTGGTTTCTTCTTCATATTAAATCCTCCTTTTGCCATTTTTATTCTTGACTCGATTTCCTTGGAACAGGACATGTCTCCGGTGATGGAGATCTCTACTTTTCCTTTCACCCCACCTTCCAATGTGATACTACTCCTTTAATCTTTACCTCCCACTATCATACTCTTAGTCTTTAACTTGCTTATTATATCATTAGAATTTCATGTTCATTAAAATTATCGTTACTACAACACATTAAAGCTATCGCTAGGCTACCTAGCATCTCTAGACTTTCCTCTTGTTGTACAGCCAATATCATCAGCAAACCTAATAGATTCCTCCTTTTTGCCTCCGATGTTTACTCCTCTACTTCCATCAAAGCATTCTGTTTATTAAATCTTTCAAAGATATATTGAATAGGATTGGTGACAGGCAGCATCCTTGTCTAACATCGCTTCCTCTTTCAATCTCGCCCGTCAACCCGCCTCCTATTCTTACTCTGACTTTCTGTCTTAGATTTTTCTGAATCACCATTAATTTGTCCCATCTAACCCAATCAAAAGTTTTCTCAAAGTCAACGTGTACAACTTTTCAATATTTTCCCTGTTTCTTTCGCCGATAATCTCAACAGACCTTGGCATCTCTCTCTCTCTTTTTCGTCCTATGTGGGTTAAATGGAAGAGGGGACCATTTGGTCTCAATTTCGCCCAAATAAAGACCTCTATCTAATTATCTACCCTTCGCCCGCATCCATATTGGCCTTCTTCCATCACACTGTTTAGTTTCCAATGCAATATTTACCGATCGTTTCTAATAATATTTAACCCACATGTGATGCCAGTCTTATCGTTCTGTGTTCATCACATTTCCTGCTATTCTTCTTCTTTTCTATGGGAACCATTAGATTAGTTTCCTTAAAGTGTTTTGACCATTGTCCCTTTTTATAAATCTATTTACTCAAAAGTTGTCAATTCTTTCTTTCCTTTCTTATTGAATGCTTTCAATATCTATCTAATAATATATCTGATAATATCAATAACTAAAATTTCGTCAACTTGTGCTCTCCACACATCCTCCACTTAGCTTTGTTCTTCAACTTCGACCTTCAAGCCAAGGTTGATTCCACCAGAAGCTTTTTCTTTCTCCGGCATTGCTCTTGGGACCATTGTAGCCATTGGCTCATCCTTCACAACCCATCGGGGCAGGAGGGAATTTTCCTATTTCACTTTCTTATCCGGTAATCAAGTCGAAAATGGGGTGGTTATTTCGTAAAGATTTAGACCCATTGGTTTTTTCATTCGAATCCATTAAACAGGTACGTATTCCAAATTTTAAAAAAAATCTCACGAACTTTGAAGAAAATAAAATAATTTTCCTCTTAGAAATATTTTTTTCTTATCATCAACGGCAAGCGCCTCTCGAAGAATTACGCGTCCCACATCGTCGCCGTCGTAACTTTCCCCTAGGCTCGCGGGGCGGTTGGACTCCTGCGTGCCGCGGGTCGCGGACATATCGGGCGCAGCCACCACACACTGTTGGAAGGGGGGGTTGGGCTTCATGGCTTGGGGTTGGCTCTTCGGGCGCGGTTTGCTTGCTTCATTCAGCACCATGCCCTAGGTGGAGGAAAACTCATCTAGGCGGAACTCGAACCCGCGACGTCTGCATTGGTAGGTGAAGGCGTTATTCCGTTGCTACCAGGGCCGGCAAGGGGCGACAATATTTTAGGGAATAGGTCAGGATACACTGACTCCTCTTAATTTCCCCAAACAAATTTAAATCTTCAGACCAAACAAATGTTTATCCTATTTTGTGTAAACACACTTTAACCATTCTTTCAATTTACCTCACTTCATGGAATAAATATCTCTTTAAATTTAGAAGTTTCGCACCAAGTAATTACGGGAATCAAGAGATGACATTTAGCTGAAATACGAGGTTGCCCAATAATATTGATGATAAATGTCATGGTTTGAAAAACTTATTGTGCAAAAATTTAACTTCTTAACATACTATGATCCTGAGCTGGTGTTTCTTTTAGAGGTTAGCATCGTGTCTTAAATTGAACTTATTCGACTCGGAATGTCCGTAAATAGAATTCTCAGCCAATTCGTACGAGTCACTTATACACCAACGCATCTGACTTGAAGAAAAGAGTCACGTTTACCCGATGGTTGGCATAAAATATATTTATTATGATGATAACCATTTTTACTCTTTTAATAACAATACTTTTGAAGCGTGTGGACAAATGTTTATCGATCATATTAGGCGGCTCATTTTTTCAGTCATGCTCCCACATTCGAGTCCCGACGAAGTGCTTCGCCAACGGAATCCCATCGAATGCATTAGGTGATTAGAAGGGAACATATATGCTTGCTTCTTTAATCAGTGTTCGCATTTCATTTCAGGCACACTACGCTTGATTTTTGCAGCCCAGCTATTCAAATATTAGCGGGTGACTATGTCCAAAACGTTACTGTCGCAGTTTCTTGGAAATTACGTAAAAAATTAAAATACGTTTCTTGGAAAGCTGGTAAAATAATATTTTATTAGACGGGCTGTATCACGTACGTATGTTGTCCAAACTCAAGCTGTATTTTTGTTAGCAGTCTGACATTTAGGAATCCACCTAAATGCATGGTCCCCTAATGCATAACCAGTTTGGACGCAGCTCGAATGCACTCCATTGAATGGGCCTCGTTGTCTTAGCAGGGCTCGTCAGAGGAGCTGCCGTCGCAGAGCCGCCGCTTGGTGTCCGAGCGTCGCCTCCGGAACACGTTCGGCTGGGCGCGCATAGACGTCCTCGTGCTCATGATAGGCACCGTCTTCCTCGCCTCCCTCTGCTTCTCGCTCGTCGTCGAAGCGGTGCAGACGCTCTTCCATATTGGCCACTCGGTGAGAATGACACGCTAATAATCAAATGGAATGTAATAATACCACCATTCTTATTATTTGTTTTGCAATAATTTTCCCCAATTACCATGTGTGCTGAACTCTAACCACTGACCAAAACGGACGAGGATGATTAACCGTCAAAGGCAAGCCTACAAAACTCAAGCGCAACTAACTGTGAGAACTTTACATAACTTCCTTCAGTGACTAATGCAAGTTCAACTCGCTTTTTTGTGATTAACATTTTTTTATATATTCCATCTAAATGTTTTTTAATATGTGTAATGACTTCATGAATGTTAATCATTTCATTTTTTTTGGAAAAAGTCTCGTCGGTTAGTGGTTAATATGCGAGTTTTGTGATGTTAAATTTCATGATTAGTTTGGCTGTCTTCAGGACGAAATGCACCATCCAATTCCAGTGATGTGCATAGGAGCGGCTGGCGTTCTCCTCAATGGACTATGCTACCTACTCATTGGGGGTAAGTTTGAACAGATCCTCCCGTTATTTAACTTATGAGAAGGTTCGCAGAAACTGATGATCCATCATAATGACAGCTTACTTAGAAACTTAAAGAACTTCTTTTTACGCATGATATTATGCATTGCAGCAGGCCATCGCTCATCAATTTCGTATCTGTATTATATTTGAAATAAAATAATAATGTAGCGTGAATAACTTAAATTCAGAGGAATTTACGTAAAAGACTAAGCTTAGCTTGGTAAAGAGGATTGACATGGATATCTTACATTTCGTTACATTATTTCCATTAGTGCAGTCATTAATCAAAATTTCTGGTTTGAAGGTGTAAGATGAATCATAAACAATTTAAGCCTTAACACAGAAACAAAAAATCATCAGTTTTATCTACTTTTTTCATTAGTCTAAAAGTATTAATAATTTTGTTCCCAGGATTTATTTTAATGAATTTGAATCATAATGATTTGAATGAAATCAAAATGTGAACCATAAAGAAATGACCGCGACGCTCCTCTTTTATAATTATTCTCATTTTACTTTTGCGATAATACTCGGCTCATTAAAAAACAACAATCTGTTATTTTTGACATTTTAAAAACAAAGCTCAAACGATTCTTTTAGTGATTTTCTGAAATGAGCCTTCTGTATCTTTCCTGGCATTTCCTTCTATTTTCCTGGCAGGAAAAGACCTAGCAAAGTCGTGCGATTTCTCGCGACTGAAAACGATATATTCACCACATGGCTATCAATCTCTTTAGACCTCGTTTTCAAATAAGAAGTCGCCAAAATTTTAGCCTAATGGTAAAATATATCGAAAATAATCGAATTTCATGGAACTTTGACGCATTAATAAGGCATTCTTTGATATTTTGGTTACTTGACATTAATGTATTGCGAATATTCAAACACTATTCAAAGATATTCCCAAAATAATGATGTCAAATCAAATGACCAAAAGAAAAAGAATAATGGCGAATGTGATGCTGTTATTGCTAGGAATGGGACTTTTTTTCATTTCTCTGCAGCCGTTCCACGTTCAATTACTCGCACTCCCCTAAACCGGATATGCACGTTGTTCATGTATATTGACTAATCATTGGGATATGTACCTAAATATCCATAGATATTACTGAAACTAATTCCTAAGAGGCGCCTTTAGGAGCGCCGTCCCGTACGTAGAAAGCAGCCAAAATATCTGACTATCCCCGCGCGTTGACCGGAGAAGTTTTACTAAAGTACTTTCTGATAGCCACTAATTATTTTTTTCGTTGAAAATTTATCACACCCCTAAGAAATCCTGGCAATGAGCAAAACCTACTTTGGAAATACCGAAACATTTTAGTCTACTCGCAATACTTCTTCACCAGCGGTATTCCTCCACTAAATGTATTCCGCTTGACCCTTGGAATATGGAAGCCCTCCTTGTGGCCATATGTGTGATCTCTCCTTTTAGTATTCATCGGGAAAACAAAACTAGTAAATATCTGGAAATCGATCATTCCGGCCGGTGAAACGGTGGAGCAATGAGGAAACGCAAAGTCCACACCCCGAAGCATGAAAAAATGTAGCTCTCGCTTTGATTTGGGGCGAAAACTGTGTCATTTGCGGAAACCGGATAATGCACGAGGAGTTAGCTTTAAATGCCCCAATATCTAATTTATTGGAGTATTGGAAGGAAAGCGCAACAGGGACAACTAAAGCTCCTGTCATCTCCTGCCAGAAAACTAAAGCTCCTGCCATCGTAACAGAATGGTTCCGAACACAGACAACTTATCATAGCAAGCGAAGTTAAAACCGGAATGAGATATGCCACGGAACTCGATAGTCGATAGAGGCAAACAAAATGGACAAAGGGCATGTATTCCGAGGTGAAGGAGTGTATATTGTGTATTGAAAATTTATCATTCAAGCTTAAACTTTGACTACAGCCTCCAAATTCAAGAGTGTCGTGAGGCGGTTAGTTAACAATTGTATGAGACATAGGGTGCGTTCCAAGGTAAGGGAGTTGAATTTCAACTGCCTTACCTTTGGGGAAGGGCTTGTGCATTCGGATGACCCCTAGAGCTGCGTTGGCGGGAACAATGATGATTGCTCCTTGTAGGGTCACCCATGCCGGGGAGGTCAAAGGTTAGGAGCCAGACGAAAGGTGTTTCGTGCAGTCTGTTCCTCTGTGAGGCGGCTGCAATTGCATCTGACTCCAGAGTAGTTGTAGTTTTTGTGGGAGGCGACCGACAGTTAAGATTATTTGCGCCTTTATGGACGGATGGGAAAGGAAAGGTGGAGAGAATCCTGGCGTCAAGATTAGCCTACTTCATTAACGAAAGGCGCCAAAGGGTCCGCACTTTAACGTCCCACCTGACGGACGTCGTACTCACTCAAAGTGCTCTCCGTAAAGCACTTCAAGTAGGGATTGAGATGACGCTGAAAAATATTTGTTTTTTTTTTCCGGGATTCGAACCCGGGACCGCTCGGCCTGTACGTTAGCCACCGCCCCATCCCGATCTCCGTATGACCCAAGAGGGGCGACCATTGAATCATGATGTCACGTTAAAAACAGTAATGTGGAAGGCAACGGGAAACGACCTCAATTATAATTCAATGATAAATTTGGATTAAATTAATCCCCGCAACTACGGGGCTTGTCCCAGTGGGGTGGTTGTCGAACCCAGCAGCGCGTGAGGCATTGCTTCCGTGGTCACCATCACAGGAAAATCCCAGCATATACAAGTAGAAAGCAGTGAAAAAAAGACCCAGAAGAAGAGCGGAAGAGTAAGAAAGGAACATGAAAGTATAAGGCGATGAACAGTTCAGGGAGGCTATTAAACATCAAGAGAGAAATGGAAAAAGCAGGTGACGACGTTAGGTTTGTGTGGGGTGAGATGGAGAGATGGCAATGATTATTGGAGTGATGATCAGAGAGTAATTTACAGTTGGAGGGAGGAAGAGAGGCAACAAGGTGTGACCACTGAGGAAAAGGAACGTGAGTGTAGAGTAGATGAGTGATAGGATTCTATTGGTCGAGTAAAAGATGAACATACCAATCTGGTAGATGTCCAGGTGCGTGCGTCGACAGGTAGTTACCGAAGGGAAGGAATAGAGTTCGTACGATCAACCATGGGAAATAATTGAAAATGTGCCCGAGAAGGCACACCGAACCGCATTCAAGTCAATCGTAAGGCAATGAAGGGAGGTCGGGATAGGAGAGAGGAGGGAGACGTTTGGAGGAATTAGAAGAGAACAATCAACGAGAGAAACCAGTCTCGAGTTCTGCAGAAGAAGGGGTTTGATGATAACTGACATCTTGTTCAAAGGTCATCACGGGCGTGGGGACACAAAGAAAATGTCGGGAAAAGCAGATATCTGTTACCCAGTACGCACGAACTGTGATTGGACATAGAATTAGAAACTCACCAACTCACAGAGCTCCTCGGAAGCAGATTCGGATAGAAATAACTTGTCAGGAAATGCAATTTAGAATAATGCATAAGAACAAAGAGGGTTGGGCCGAAGTGGAATCTTGAAGGCATAACCGGAGAGAAAAGGAAGGAAGGAGCACCAGGACAAGCTTAACCACTATCTAAATGAGGAAGGGCAATGAAAACGGTTGGCGAAAGTTGGGCGAAGTTTAAAATCAGGATGGGGAGATCAGAGAAGGAAAGGATAGAAATGGGAGAGAAGATGAGAATTGAGAATCCATGGGTGACGGGAGAGAAGATTAAGAGGGCGGCTGAAAAAGAAAAAGACCGGAAGAAGTTAGAACGGGGAGTTGAAAGAGAGAGATGGAGAAAATAATTAAATTACTATAAACACTTAGCTGAGATGCTTAGAATAAGTAAATTTGGTGGAAAGGCCAGGGCAAAGATATGGATTAAGTTCAGATACAAGAAAATGTGGAAGCAAATATATGAAATTAATAAAATTGCTTCCGCGGTCGTCATCCCACGAAATCCTTGCAGGGAAGAAATAACTTCAGCAGGACAGAAGACTCAGAAGAAGGCGAAAGTAGTTAGAATAGGAACCTGGAACGTCAGGACAATGTTGAAGAGAGGCAAATTAGAAAATATTAAGCGAGAGATGGAAAGAGGTAATATAGATGTTTTAGGCCTCTGCGAGGTGAGATGGAAGGATAGCGGGGATTACTGGAGTGACAATTATAGAGTGATATACAGCGGCGGGGACGAGAGCCAACGAGGGGTTGCCGTAATTTTAAATAAAGGGGTAGGAAGAAGCGTAGTCAACATAGACCAAGCGACAGATAGAATTTTACTCGTAGAGATTAAAGCAGAGCCGACGAACTTGGTCATTGTTCAGGTATACATGTCACCGAGCAACCACAAGGAGGAAGAAGTCGATAGGATGTACGATGAGTTAGAGGATATCATCGCGCGTGTTCCGGCAGGGAAACATTTGATAGTGATGGGGGATTGGAATGCGACGGTAGGCGAAGGAAGAGATGGTGGTGAGGTGGGGGACTATGGGTTTAGGCACGAGGAATGAACGCGGGGAGAAAGCAATTGAATTCTGCAGGAGATAGGGGTCAGTCATCACTAACACATGGTTTAGACACCACAAAAGGCGTAGGTATACATGGAAAATGCCAGGTGACTCAGAAAGGTATCAGTTAGATTATATTATGGTTAGGCACAGGTTTAGGAACAGTGTGATAAATTCGCACAGTTTCCCAGGAGCGGATGCGGACTCTGACCACAATTTAGTTGTTATGAAATGTAACGTCCGTTTTAAGAAGATACGGCAAGGGCGGCGGGTTAGGAAATGGAATGTAGAAGCAGTAAATGGATAAACGAGGAAGGAGTATCAGCAGGCTGTAGAGAAAATAATGGATGACGGTAAAGAACTGAGTGCAATCGAAGAAAAATGGGAATGTATCAAGCAAGGGATATCGGAAGCAGCAAAAAACACTATAGGAACCGTTAAGGGGAAAAGAATAAGGAAACTATGGGTCACGGATGAGATGATTGCAAAGATGGATGAGAGAAGAAGATGGAAGAATGTAAACACAGAGTTAGGTAAAATAAAGTACAAAGAGTTAAACAATAAATTGAGAAGGGCCACAAATAAAGCCAAAGAAGAATGGTGGAAAACGCAATGCGAGGATATGGAAAATTTACAGAAGAAGGGTGAAATTGGTGCTCTATACAGCAAGGTTAAGTTATTATCGGGAAGTAAAAAGGCAAGATCTGTGCTAACAGTGAAAGATAAGTGGGGTAAGATAATAGTTGAACCAGGAAAAATCCAAGAGAGATGGAAGGAATATATAGAAACACTGTATGGTAAAGAACTTAGGCCGACAAGGTTAGACATAGAAAAGGAACATGACGTAGAAGAAGATAGCTTAGGTCCAGCCATACTCGACGATGAAATAGAAAGGGCATTAAAGGAGATGAAAGCAAATAAGGCTGTGGGGGTGGACAATATTCCTGTAGAAATGTTGAAATGGTTAGGGAAAGGTGGGAAGAAGGCCATATATGGGCTGATTCGTAGTATCTATGAGGAAGGAATCTGGCCGGAAGATTTTGTGAGATCGGTGTTAGTGCCTATTCCAAAAAAGGCAAAGTCTATATCATGTGAGGAATACAGAACAATAAGTTTGGTATCCCACGCAGCTAAAGTGATTCTCAGGATCATCAACAAAAGGATAGAGAGTAAGGCAAATGATTACGTAGGGGATGATCAGTTTGGGTTTAGGAAGGGAAGAGGTACGCGTGATGCCATTGCAGTAATGAGATCACTAATTGAGAGGAAAATAGAATACAACCAGGACGTTTTTTCCTGTTTTGTAGATTTCGAAAAAGCGTTTGATAGAGTGAATTGGGAAAAATTAATGCGTGTATTGCAGAAAATAGGAATGGATTGGAGGGACAGGAGACTGATCCGCAACCTGTACATGTCTCAGACTGCTCAGGTGCGAGGGGTGAACGGAGAGTCCTGATGGGCAGTGTTAGGAAGAGGGCTAAGGCAGGGTTGCCCATTGTCACCGGTGCTGTTCAACGTATATGTGGAGGAAATGATTAAAGAGGCATGGGAAGAACTAGAGGTAGGAATGAAAGTCGGAGGGGAATTCGTAAAATCGGTTAGTTTCGATGATGACCAAGCATTAGTTGCTCAGACAGCCAAGGGGTTGCAAGCATTGCTGAGTGAATTGGAGGTTCAGTGCGATAAATATGGGATGAGAATCAATATTAATAAAACAAAGGTTATGCGATTTTCCAGGAAGAAGAAGGCTAAGCTAAACATTAAAATAGGAGGGGAAAAAATGGAGCAGGTAGAACAGTTTACGCATCTTGGAAGTGTTTTGGACCAATACGGTCAAAGTGGTAGGGACGTAAGGAGAAGAATTGCGCTGGCAAGGAGGCTTTCTCAAGGAGGAGGGAGTTGATGGCGGGGACGTTGAGTAGGGATGTTAAGAAAAGACTCGTAAGACTTTTGAAATGTGGGTGTGGAGAAGAATGGAGGTGAAATGGACCGAAAGGAAAACAAATGAGGAAGTACTAGAGATGGTGGGTGAGGAGAGGGGTTTGTTGAGAGAAATCGTATGGAGGCAGGAAAAATGGATGAAAGGCGTATTGAGCGGTAGTGGAATGTTGAAGAAGGTAAAAGAGGGGAGAATGTTGGGCAAGCGAGGTAAGGGCAGGAACAGGATAGGGATGTTGGACGGGATGAAGGGAGGAAAGAAGTACACCGAGATGAAGAGGGACCTAATATAGATTAGTTTGCTAGGTGGGGAGTCACAAAATGTTTATTTGATAGTTGTGTCCATCCAAAAACCTACCTTAAACGGTAGATTACCTAATAATAATAATAATAAAAATGCCAGGCTATAGCAAGGGCAAAACTATGCCTGGCGTAAGAGTTGAGACAGGGAAGTGGATAATGGGTCGAGAAGAGATTTAGGGACGGTGGAAGGAATAATCATGCGTAGAAGAACTTAACATTAAAGATAATAGAGCTGCCAGTTTGGAAACAGAAAACAAGGGAGATGAGGATAACCTGGGCCAATGAATAATAGATAGCGAGAGAGTAAACACGCCAAGGAAGGTTATGTCGACCGGGGAAGTAGGGTTTCGAAGGACGTCCAGAAAGTAACTTACGTTTGCGTGTAACGAGCAAAGTAGTGGGGGGGGGGAACGAAAGAATAATGCAAATAATCCATGAAAGGATGTAATTTCCTTGAAGTACTTTAAAATGAAGTCTTTTTTTAATTTGTGCACCACGACAGGGAACTGAGCGATGGGTATCGTATGTTCGACGTCTGTCCAGAAAATAACTTACGTTTGCGTTTAGTGAGCGAAGTAGTGGGGGGAGCAGAATGCCTGCTGTATTGACACACCCACCCACACTAGGGATGTACGCCTTCGTAGCTGCAGTGATTGGAAGGCCGCTTGTAAATTGTTTACTGCAGCGAGTCAAAATGAGCAATGCAAAAGTCCGGCCAAATGTAAAATCTGTTTAGCGATGTATGATTTCCACTGGCAATGAACTTCAAAACTTCTGACGTTCGTCGGGAAATACTATATGTGCTCTATGTTCGGCTAAAACGTGACGAGTGACAGTGCTGTGCGTCAGTGTTGTCGTTAGTTTAAGAGTGAACGGACAAATGCCCAAGATGTCCAAGAACTAACTGGTCATCCGTCAAGTCATCTTTCACCAGGACTAGGCCGACCACTGCGGTCCTCGTCGTGAACATTGGTGCTGGAGCCATTTTTAAACTGAATGCACCAATGCCTCACTCCGCCTTCACTCATTATTCCGTCTCCGTACACTTCACAAAGTTGCCCATTAATTTCAATCGGCTTGTAGTTTTTTTGCCAGTAAAATCCTAATTACGGATCGTACTTCAAAGCTCACTGGATTTTCTGTTTGCAGCGCACATTTTAACAGTTCGCAATGTAAGCAAGGTATATAATAACCACAGTCTGCACACACTGCCACAGCAGGATGCGTGCACTGAGTGTAGGGACGTTTAGACACCAAGATGGTGGCTCTAGCCCTACCCACTGCCACGCTAGGCCGAAACGTAAGCTACTTCTTTGACACCCCACGTGGATAATATTAGTGCACAATTAATTTTAAGAGTTAAGGGTAAACAAACTGGTGAATAAATTGAAAGGAGGTCTCTTAACAGTGATGATGAAAATGTATCATTACCCCAATCCCACTACGGCAGGAGAGAGTATGGCAAATAATTAGATTGAGTGTCGAACAAATAAATTTAAGGTGTAATTTTTTCCATGAGCAATCGGGGATTTTAAAAAATTAGGAAGAATGATAAAAAGAGTTCCATTCAAAGTATGGTCCATTGCCAGACATTTTCCCCATCTTTCGGGCAGTTTGTGGATACCGCGTCATCTTTCCCTATTGCCGCGAACCATTAATCGAGCCATGTTTTCACATTTTTTGCCGGTTTTTCGTGTTCCTTGTCCGCAACATCAAAGTCACCACTTTAGAATAGCCGAAACCACCCTTCACACGTGTCTTGCGAAGAAGCATGTTCAAAATAAGCATCTCGAAGCAATCAGTTTTAGGGTCAGCGGCAATTTTCTTCCTGCTGAAATCAAAAAATAAATGCTGTCCGCGAATGTTCTTTGTTTAGTATGAATGACGACATATTGAACACAGCAATACAACACCATGGAAACACTTTTTCAATTTATCACTAATGCTCATCTGACACTTGTTGATTGCACAACAAAATGGCATAAGTGTCAAATCTTTATACCCCAAACTGCATTGGCATTGCATCTGTTGTCTGAAATCCGCATTGCATAATTTTATGGTAGTCGTCAGTGGGCGTCCAAAGCCTATCGTAATGTAAGTAGAATACCTTGAATGAATAATTATGAAGAGAGCAGTAACGAAAGTTGTTGACATAAGGTTTCATCGCCATTTACTATTGGAAAACGTTTAAAACTAGAAAACATGTGAGGCATGTTTGTTATATGTTCTGCTTTCGTCCGAGCAATTAGCCATATTCTCCCCAACAAGCTTCTTAGAGAAGGCAACGGTAGCCCAAGGGCCAACGTGGGTGCGTGTCCTCTGGTTGCCTTGGTAAGTGTAACAGTGGAGTGGAAAAGAGGCATAATGCCTTCGGGACGTCACCCGTCATCCTTCCAGGGTACACTTTCCACCAAGGGAGCTTCCTGCACGTGACTCCGACGGGCGACGTGGTCCTCGAGCGGGCCGTGTCCCAGGACCGCGTGCGCCGTAGCAGGAAGATGGGGGCGCAGCGGGAGGTCGGCACCGGGCCCGCCTCCCCCGCCGCCATCGGCCCCCCCCCGGGGGAGGCGCTTGCCGTGCCGGCCGCCGACGTCACACCCGCTGCCGTGGCCACGTCGTACCTCCAGGCCGGGATATCCGGCACGCCACCGCTGAGGCAGGGGCCCCGCGAGATGTTCCGAGACGTCGTGGGTGAGTTAATCCTCCTCCTCCGACATCCTCCCCTTCACTCCCTCCATCCCAGCGGAGGGCATTTTCAAATGGCCAGCAACATTCAAATTTTAATAACCTTTGCCCGGAAACACAATTTGTAAACCGAAGTATGGCTCGAAAATGTGAGTCGATTGGAACAGACGTCAATTTTTGAGTTCTTCCATACATTAAAATGCGTAACTTTTGTTTTCCGAAGGCCTTTCGTTTCACCAGATGGGGTCACAACGTGACGAAACGCATTTCACTGGCAATCAAGCACCTTGAAAAACAAGGTTGCCTATTTCGATGTCGATAAGTGTAAGGGCAGGTGAGTAGTAGTACACCTAAGTACGAGTATGGGCGCTCTTCACCGTGTGAAATTCACACTTCAAAGGGTAAACCAGCCACTTATTTCACTGCGATACCTGCGTTTTACCGATGAAATTATTATTATTGACATTCTACTTTTTAAGCTAGTTTTTGGATGGATACATTCAATACAACGCTACAACGACACATTTCTTTGCCAATCCCAACAAAACACAATCTGACCTCCCTCACTATATAATAATCGCTTTCACATAAATTCTACCTTCCTTCATTCTGTTCAACATGCATACGATAATACGTATGCATGCGTATGATAGGATAAAAGGATAGTGCGAAGTCAGAGAAATGTATTCAGAAAATTAAAAACAGGAAAATTTTCCGGTTTTCTTCTTTGAGAATGGAAGCTACTCCCGCCGAGGCGATCATTTCCTACCAACCCTTTTAGTTTGAAGAGCTTCACTTTTCAGGGTTTCAAAGTCGAAACGTGGGCGGTGATAAGAATTATAGATTAAGACAACTGAAGTGCTACGCGCAAAATAAAGGTGCAGAAATTTCAAGAGCAACTGTAAAATTTAATATCCCAAAAAAAAACAAAAGTGAAAATCTGTTAAATCAGTGAGTAGTATTCCCACCCCTTTTCCTTCCTCCTCTTGCTGCCACAGGGAATTTTCCCACTCCCAATCTTCTCAGCACTTCCTCCTCTTTTGACTGCCGCTCGGATATCAGTTCCTTTGAACAATTCTTTGGCTACTCCGAGGCTTCTTTTTTAATTCTTCCCTCCCGTCTATAAATTGATTCGCCCCTCTAAATGCACCTAAAACTCATTCAACTTCTTCACATCCTTATTTCAAATGCCTCCAATCTACGCCTATCCTTCTGCTTCAGTGGCCACTTTTCAGCGCCGTGGTGACTGAAGCCGGAGAATATATATTTATTGATACATGTATGTTATATTGCTCTCGTGAGCACTTCCACATCATCCATATATATGTATTTTCTGATCCGCAACCTGTACATGTCTCAGACTGCTCAGGTGCGAGTGGGGAACGGAGAGTCCGGATGGGCAGTGTTAGGAAGAGGGGTAAGGCAGGGTTGCCCATTGTCACCGGTGCTGTTCAACGTATATGTGGAGGAAATGATTAAAGAGGCATGGGAAGAACTGGAGGTAGGGATGAAAATCGGAGGGGAATTCGTGAAATCGGTTAGGTTTGCTGATGACCAAGCATTAGTTGCTCAGTCAGACCAGGGGTTGCAAGCATTGTTGAGTGAATTGGAGGTTCAGTGCGATAAATATGGGATGAGAATCAATATTAATAAAACAAAGGTTATGCGATTTTCCAGGAAGAAGAAGGCTAAGCTAAACATTAAAATAGGAGGGGAAAAAATGGAGCAGGTAGAACAGTTTACGCATCTTGGAAGTGTTTTGGACCAATACGGTCAAAGTGGTACGGACGTAAGGAGAAGAATTACGCTAGGCAAGGAGGCTTTCTCAAGGAGGAGGGAGTTGATGACGGGGACGTTGAGTAGGGATGTTAAGGCAAGACTCGTAAAAACTCTGATATGGAGCGTAGGTATGTACGGCGCGGAAACGTGGTCACTGAAGCAGGAGGATGGACGTAGATTGGAGGCCTTTGAAATGTGGGTGTGGAGAAGAATGGAAAAGGTGAAATGGACCGAAAGGAAAACAAATGAGGAAGTACTGAAGATGGTGGGTGAGGAGAGAGTTTTGTTGAAAGAAATCCTATGGAGACAGGAAAGATGGATGAAAGGCATATTGAGCGGTAGTGGAATGTTGAAGACGGTAATAGGGGGGAGAATGTTGTGCAAACAAGGCAAGGGCAGGAACAGGATAGGGATGTTGGAAGGGATGAAGGGAGGTAAGAAGTACACAGAGATGAAGATGAACCTGATGTAGAGTAGTTTGCTGGATTGGGTTTGGTTTGGAGTCACAAACTATTTATTTGATAGTTGTGTCCATCCAAAATCCTACCCTAACTGTTAGATTACCTAATATTATATATAGATGTATAATCCATAAACACAGTAATACCCGAAGGCATAGCTCTCTCAAGTGGCAGTGCCTGCACATCTGCTTCCCTCGAGCCTTCTTATGTCTTGCGAGCCATTGGAGCTGAGGAAGACCTGGCACATTCGTCAATCAGGTATTATTACCAGCCACTGAAAATGGTCTTGCATATTTCCATGGGAACGTTTTGGTTCCAGGTTTGGTTTGTTTCAGCCTCAATGCAAAATTTTGGTTTAATTGCAGCAGTAGCGTTGGCATGTATGAATAATAAATTTTAGCAATGACCTAAAAAATTGAATGACCCTGTGAAAAGTGTTGGCTGACCTTTTTTTTATTTATTAGGTAATCTACTGGTTAAGGTAGGTTTATGGATGGACACTGCTACCAAACAAATAGTTTGTGACTCCAAACAAAACATAACCCAGCAGCCTACTCGACATCAGATCCCTCTTCATCTCGGTGTACTTCTTTCCTCCCTTCATCCTGTCCAACATCCCTGTCTTGTTCCTGCCCTTTCCTCGTTTGCAAAAAATTCTCCCCTCTATTACCCTCTTCAACATTCCACTACCGCTCAATACGCCTTACATCCATTGTTCCTGCCTCCATAGGATTTCTCTCAACAAACCCCTCTCCTCACCCACCATCTCCAGTACTTCCTCATTTGTTTTCCTTTCGGTCCATTTCACCTTCTCCATTCTTCCTCACACGCACATTTCAAAATTTATTATATTATTAATAATAATTATATATATATATATATAGCTTTTGGACGGCACAATAGAACACAGAATAAAACAGATAACACGTAAGAGGACACTCACACTGTAGATTTATTTAAGCTTTCGGCCTTCTTCAGGTCTGACTTAAAGAAGGCCTCGGAGTAGGCCGAAAGCTTAAATCATCTACAGTGTGAGTGTCCTTTTGCGTGTTATCTGTTTTATTCTGTGTTCTATTGTGCCGTCCAAAAGTTATATTGCTCTCGTGAGTACTTCCGCATCATCGATATATATATATATATATATATATATATATATATATATAAATTCACTGATAGTCATAACAAACACAGAAACCAAAACACACAAAAGAGGGACTCACTGGTTCTCGAATTTTCGGTGGTCCAACCACCTCTCTCAAGAGGAATTAGGAACAGAACTGAGGCAGAGGAGGGCCCGAAAGCAGTGGTAGGAAGGAGAAGGGGAAATGGGGGAAAAGAGGTGAAAAGAGGGGAAAAGAAAGGAAAAGGGGGGAAAAAAGGGGGGGGGAAGGCATTCGAGGTGAGGAGTTTGGAGGGGTAGTGTATGGCGCGGGAATTTTAAAAAAGGTGGGGATGATATGGAAGTTGTTGGGGGCGGAGGGGGATGAAATTATATGCACAAAGGGGGCAATTAATGTCTAATAATAATACCTGGGCGATTCCAGGAATCCAAGAGCCAGATGAAAGCTAGCTCTAATGTTTTGAGTTTCAGTGGAGGGTCTGAGAGTGGGAGGGATGCTAAGACGGATACTTTAAAACATTGGTCAAAGGCAGTGTTGTGTTCGGAGGCATGTTTGGGGATTGGGAGCATACCAATAAGGGAGGAATTGTTGCATGAGGCTCGATGATTATTGATTCTAATATTGAGGGGTGTGGTACACTGTCCAATGTAAAAGGCAGGGCAAAGTTGGCACTTGAGGAGGTAGACAACATTGCTGGAGGTACACGAGGAGTAGGGAATTGGTGGGAGAGAGTTAAAGAGCGGGTGGGAGAGGGATGGGATTCTGGTTAGGAAAATAGGACATGTTTTGCATCTAGGTTTATTGCAGGGTCTGGGAGTGATTTTGGAACGGGGCGAGGATTTAAGAAGTGGATTGGTAGAATTTAGAAGATCTGATAGATTGGCGGGGCGTTTGAAAGTGACAGAGGGGCATTTGGGGAAAAGGTTGGTGGTGGACTTGTGGTTTTTGAGGAAAGGATAGAGGTCCTTTAGGATAGAACGCAGAGATTCTAGGCCAAAGAGAAACGTGGTACAAATTGAAAGAGGGTGGTTTTTCGCGGTGGTGGAAGGTCTGGGAGTGTAAGTATGTCTACAGACCCTCTTATTCAGGAGGGATTCAGGATAACCTCGTTTGAGGAGGGAATGGTGTAAATTTATGAGGAAATTGTCTAGGGGACAACATTCTCTATTCGAGAACCAGTGAGTCCCTCTTTTGTGTGTTTTGGTTTCTGTGTTTGATATGACTATCAGTGAATTTACATTACACGTTTTTGGGTTTTCCAAAAAAGTGTATATATATATATATTCAAACTTGAAAATCCCGCCATACGGCGCACAAATTTCATTCAAACAGAAATAGGTGTAAGGAAAGGGGCTAGGAAAACACATAAAAGGCGAACACAGGACATGTGGGGAAGGCGGTTTTTGAGCAGATCACGAAAGTAAAAATATAGTATTTCCTTATCCGGGATTAACGCCATCCATAATGCCATGAATGGCATTCTGATGACGACGGCCGTGCCGTCGAAACGTAAATATTTACTGTAAGTGTCCTTATTTTATGTTTCTGTGTGTGTAATATTTATTATCTTAGTGTTTGTGTGTTTATATATATATATATATATATATATATATATATATATATATATATATATAACTTACATTGTTAGTTATATTGCTCTCGTGAGTACTTCCGCATCATCGATATAAATATATATATATATATATATATATATATATATATATAACTTACATTGTTAGTTATATTGCTCTCGTGAGTACTTCCGCATCATCGATATAAATATATATATATATATATATATATATATATATATATATATAGATGATTTCTTCGAAGTAACACGGAAGGGTTGAATAAAAAACTTAGACAGTAACATACAGCACGAGAACACATAAAAAGAACACTCACAATATTATCTTGATAATTTCGACGGACTTGAGCTCCGTCTTCTTCGGAAGATAAGATATGACTCAGTCATATCTTATCTTCCGAAGAAGACGGAGCTCAAGTCCGTCGAAATTATCAAGGTAATATTGTGAGTGTTCTTTTTATGTGTTCTCGTGCTGTGTGTTACTGTCTAAGTTATATATATATATATATATATATATATATATATATATATATATATATATATATATATCCCTCCCATGGACTACAACCTTGTCGTGGTGGAAGGGCTTGTGTGTTCCGATGACCCCTAGAGCTGTGCTGGCGGGAGTAATAATAATTACTCCTGGAAGGGTCACCCATGCCAAATAGGTCGAAGGTTAGGAGCCAGAGGAAAGGTAGTCCACGCAGCGTCTGTTCCTCAGTGAGGCGGCTGCAATGGCGTCTGACCCCAGTGGGGCGGCCATTAAGTGATGGTGTCACGTTAAAAACACTATTGAGGAAGGCAACGGGAAACCACCTCAATTATGATTCCCAAGAATATAATGATGGGCACTATAGATAATATGAGTCCTGGCAACTACGGGACTCGGCCAAGAGACCGTGTGTCGTGCCAGGCAGCGGGAGAGGCAAGGCTTCCGCGGTCGTCATCCCACGAAACCCTTGAAGGGAAGAAATAACCGCAGCAGGACAGAAGACTCAGAATAAAACGAAAGTAGTTAGAATAGGAACCTGGAACGTCAGGACAATGTTGAGGAGAGACAAATTAGAAAATATTTAGCGAGAGATGGAAAGAGGTAATATAGATGTTTTAGGCCTCTGCGAGGTGAGATGGAAGGATAGCGGGGATTACTGGATTGACAATTATAGAGTGATATACAGCGGCGGGGACGAGAGCCGACGAGGGGTTGCCGTAATTTTAAATAAAGGGGTAGGAAGAAGCGTAGTCAACATAGGCCAAGCGACAGATAGAATTTTACTCGTAGAGGTTAAAGCAGAGCCGAAGAACTTGGTCATTGTTAAGGTATACATGCCACCGAGCAACCACAAGGAGGAAGAAGTCGATAGGATGTATGATGAGTTAGAGGATATCATCGCGAGTGTTCCTGCAGGGAAACATTTGATAGTGATGGGGGATTGGAATGCGACGGTAGGGGAAGGAAGAGATGGTGGAGAGGTGGGGGACTATGGGTTAGGCACGTGGAATGAACGCGGGGAGAAAGCAATTGAATTCTGCAGGAGCCAGGGGTTAGTCATCACCAACACATGGTTTAGACACCACAAACGGCGTAGGTATACATGGAAAATGCCAGGTCACTCAGAAAGGTATCAGTTAGATTATATTATGGTTAGGCACAGGTTTAGGAACAGTGTGATAAATTCGCACAGTTTCCCAGGAGCGGATGTGGACTCTGACCACAATTTAGTTATTATGAAATGTAATGTTCCTTTCAAGAAGATAAGGCAAGGGCGGCGGGTTAGGAAATGGAATTTAGAAGCAGTAAATGGATTAACGAGGAAGGAGTATCAGTAGGCTGTAGAGAAAATGATGGATGATGGTAAAGAACTGAATACGATCGAAGAAAAATGGGAATGTATCAAGAAAGGGATATTGGAAGCCGCTAAAGACACTATAGGAACCGTTAACGGGAAAAGGATAAGGAAACCATGGGTAACGGATGAGATGATTGCAAAGATGGACGAGAGAAGAAGATGGAAAAATGTAAACACAGAGTTAGGCAAAATGAAGTACAAAGAGTTAAACAATAAATTGAGAAGGGCCACAAATAAAGCAAAAGAAGAATGGTGGAAAACGCAATGCGAGGATATGGAAAGTTTACAGAAGAAGGGTGAAATTGGTGCGCTATACAGCAAGGTCAAGTTATTATCGGGAAGTAAGAAAGCAAGATCTGTGCTAACAGTTAAAGATAAGTGGGGTAAGATAATAGTTGAACCAGGAAAAATCCAAGAGAGATGGAAGGAATATATAGAAACACTGTATGGTAAAGAACTTAGGCCGACAAGGTTAGACATAGAAAAGGAACATGACGTAGAAGAAGATAGCTTAGGTCCAGGCATACTTGACGATGAAATAGAAAGAGCATTAAAGGAGATGAAAGCAAATAAGGCCGTGGTGGTAGACAACATTCCTGTAGAAATGTTGAAATGGTTAGGAAAAGGTGGAAAGAAGGCCATATATATCTCGGAAATGTTTTGGACCAATACGGTCAAAGTGGTAGGGACGTAAGGAGAAGAATTGCGCTAGGCAAGGAGGCTTTCTCAAAGAGGAGGGAGTTGATGACGGGGACGTTGAGTAGGGATGTTAAAACAAGACTCGTAAAAACTCTGATATGGAGCGTAATTATGTACGGCGCGGAAACGTGGTCGCTGAAGCAGGAGGATAGACGTAGATTGGAGGCTTTTGAAATGTGGGTGTGGAGAAGTTTTTCTCTACAGCCTGCTGATACTCCTTCCTCGTTAATCCATTTAATGCTTCTAAATTCCATTTCCTAACCCGCCGCCCTTGCCTTATCTTCTTGAAATGAACGTTACAAATTATAACAACTAAATTGTGGTCAGAGTCCGCATCCGCTCCTGGGAAACTGTGCGAATTTATCACACTGTTCCTAAACCTGTGCCTAACCATAATATAATCTAACTGATACCTTTCTGAGTCACCTGGCATTTTCCATGTATACCTACGCCTTTTGTAGTGTCTAAACCATGTGTTGGTGATGACTAACCCCTGTCTCCTGCAGAATTCAATTGCTTTCTCCCCGCGTTCATTCCTCGTGCCTAACCCATAGTCCCCCACCTCACCCCCCTCTCTTCTTCGCATACCGTCGCATTCCAATACCCCATCACTATCAAATGTTTCCCTGCAGGAACAATATATATATATATATATATATATATATATATATATATATATATATATATATATATATATATATATATATATGTGTGTGTGTGTGTGTGTGTGTGCGTGTATGTATGTATATACATAATATTATGTATATATATTATATAAAAAACCATAAACACAGAAATCAGCCCCAAGGTCGGTTTAGTAGGTGATAGCAAAGTTCACCCAGTACTAAGCCTGACGACGTGTGAATATTTACATATCAGGGTAGGGGGGCAGTTCCTTTCCCTTTGCCGGTTATGGTTTCCCAGGAAGATCTGGTTCCCAAAAAATCACATAGCTTTGGTGGAGCTGCAGGTGCACAGAGAGTGCCCGGGAATCGAAGTATTAAATATTGAGTAACCAGCAATATCATTAAGTATGGAGTGTGCTTTATATATATATATATATATATATATATATAAAGCACA
>CM073768.1:144378837-144473562 GCA_037158775.1 Hetaerina titia
ACACACACACACACACACACAATATATATATATATATATATAGTATATATATATATATATATATATATATATATATATATATATATATATATATATATATATATATATACATACACACACACACACACACACACACATATATATATATATATCTCTCTCCCAGTGCACTACAACCTTGTCGTGGTGGAAGGGCTTGTGTGTTCCGATGACCCCCTAGAGCTGTGCTGGCGGGAGTAATAATAATTACTCCTGGAAAGGGTCACCCATGTCAGATAGGTCGAAGGTTAGGAGCCAGACGAAAGGTAAGTCCACGCAGCGTCTGTTCCTCAGTGAGGCGGCTGCAATGGCATCTGACCCCAGTGGGGCGGCCATTAAGTGATGGTGTCACATTAAAAACACTATTGAGGAAGGCAACGGGAAACCACCTCAATTATGATTCCCAAGAATATGATGGGCCCTATAGAGATGAAGAGGGACCTGATATAGATTAGTTTGCTAGGTGGGGAGTCACAAAATGCTTATTTGATAGTTGTGTCCATCCAAAAACCTACCTTAACCGGTAGATTACCTAATAATAATAATAATAATAATAATAATAATAATATAATATATATATATATATATATCATCGGAACACACAAGCCCTTCCACCACGACAAGGTTGTAGTCCATGGGAGGGATATATATATATATATATATATCAGGTATACATGCCACCCGAGCAACCACAAGGAGGAAGAAATCGATAGGATGTATGATGAGTTAGAGGATATCATCGCGAGTGTTCCTGCAGGGAAACATTTAATAGTGATGGGGGATTGGAACGCGACGGTAGGCGAAGGAAGAGATGGTGGTGAGGTGGGGGACTATGGGTTAGGCCCGAGGAATGAACGCGGAGAGAAAGCAATTGAATTCTGCAGGAGACAGGGGTTAGTCATCACCAACACATGGTTTAGACACCACAAAAGGCGTAGGTATACATGGAAAATGCCAGGTGACTCAGAAAGGTATCAGTTAGATTATATTATGGTTAGGCACAGGTTTAGGAACAGTGTGATAAATTCGCACAGTTTCCCAGGAGCGGACGCGGACTCTGACCACAATTTAGTTGTTATGAAATGTAATGTTCGTTTCAAGAAGATAAGGCAAGGGCGGCGGGTTAAAAAATGGAATTTAGAAGCAGTAAATGAATTAGCGAAGAAGGAGTATCAGGAGGCTGTAGAGAAAATGATGGATGACGGTAAAGAACTGAGTGCTATCAAAGAAAAATGGGAATGTATCAAGAAAGGGATATTGGAAGCCGCTAAAGACACTATAGGAACCGTTAATGGGAAAAGGATAAGGAAACCATGGGTAACGGATGAGATGATTGCAAAGATGGACGAGAGAAGAGAAGATGGAAAAATGTAAACACAGAGTTAGGTAAAATGAAGTACAAAGAGTTAAACAATAAATTGAGAAGGGCCACAAATAAAGCAAAAGAAGAATGGTGGAAAACGCAATGCGAGGATATGGAAAGTCTACAGAAGAAGGGTGAAATTGGTGCTCTATACAGCAAGGTTAAGTTATTATCGGGAAGTCAGAAGGCAAGATCTGTGCTAACAGTTAAAGATAAATGGGGTAAGATAATAGTTGAACCAGGAAAAATCCAAGAGAGATGGAAGGAATATATAGAAACACTGTATGGTAAAGAACTTAGGCCGACAAGGTTAGACATAGAAAAGGAACATGACGTAGAAGAAGATAGCTTAGGTCCAGGCATACTTGACGATGAAATAGAAAGGGCATTAAAAGGAGTTGAAAGCAAACAAGGCTGTGGGGGTGGACAATATTCCTGTAGAAAATGTTGAAATGGTTAGGGAAAGGTGGGAAGAAGGCCATATATTGACTGATTCGTAGTATCTATGAGGAAGGAATCTGGCCGGAAGATTTTGTGAGATCGGTGTTAGTTCCTATTCCAAAAAAGGCAAAGGCTTCGTCATGTGAGGATTACAGAACAATAAGTTTGGTATCCCACGCAGCTAAAGTGATTCTCAGGATCATCAACAAAAGGATAGAGAGTAAGGCAAATGATTACTTAGGGGATGATCAGTTTGGGTTCAGGAAAGGAAGAGGTACGCGTGATGCCATTGCAGTAATGAGATCACTAGTCGAGAGAAATATAGAATACAATCAGGACGTTTTTTGCCTGTTTTGTAGATTTCGAAAAAGCTTTTGATAGAGTGAATTGGGAAAAATTAATGCGTGTATTGCAGAAAATAGGAATGGATTGGAGGGACAGGAGACTGATCCGCAACCTGTACATGTCTCAGACTGCTCAGGTGCGAGTGGGGAACGGAGAGTCCGGATGGGCAGTGTTAGGAAGAGGTGTAAGGCAGGGTTGCCCATTGTCACCGGTACTGTTCAACGTATATGTAGAGGAAATGATTAAAGACGCATGGGAAGAACTGGAGGTAGGAATGAAAGTCGGAGGGGAATTCGTAAAATCGGTTAGGTTTGCTGATGACCAAGCATTAGTTGCTCAGTCAGCCAAGGGGTTGCAAGCATTGTTGAGTAAATTGGAGGTTCAGTGCGATAAATATGGGATGAGAATCAATATTAATAAAACAAAGGTTATGCGATTTTCTAGAAAGAAAAAGGCTAAGCTAAATATTAAAATAGGCGGGGAAAGAATAGAGCAGGTAGAGCAGTTTGCATATCTCGGAAGTGTTTTGGACCAACACGGTCAAAGTGGTAGGGACGTAAGGAGAAGAAATGCGCTAGGCAAGGAGGCTTTCTCAAAGAGGAGGGAGTTGATGACGGGGACGTTGAGTAGGGATGTTAAGACAAGACTCGTAAAAACTCTGATATGGAGCGTAGCTATGTACGGCGCGGAAACGTGGTCGCTGAAGCAGGAGGATAGACGTAGATTGGAGGCTTTTGAAATGTGGGTGTGGAGAAGAATGGAGAAGGTGAAATGGACCGAAAGGAAAACAAATGGAGGAAGTACTAGAAATGGTGGGGGAGGAGAGAGGGTTTGTTGAGAGAAATCCTATGGAGGCAGGAAAAAATGGATAAAAGGCATATTGAGCGGTAGTGGAATGTTGAAGAGGGTAATAGAGGGGAGAATGTTGGGCAAGCGTGGTAAGGGTAGGAACAGGATAGGGATGTTGGACGGGATGAAGGGAGGAAAGAAGTACACCGAGATGAAGAGGGACCTGATATAGATTAGTTTGATAGGTGGGGAGTTACAAAATGTTTATTTGATAGTTGTGTCCATCCAAAAACCTAACTTAACCGGTAGATTACCTAATAAAAAAAAAAATACATATATATATATATACACATTTTTGGAAAACCCACAAATGTGTAACGTAAATTCACTGATAGTCATAACAAACACAGAAACCAAAACACACAAAAGAGGGACTCACTGGTTCTCGAATTTTCGGTGGTCCAACCACCTTTCTCAAGAGGAATTAGGAACAGAACTGAGGCAGAGGAGGGCCCGAAAGCAGTGGTAGGAAGGAGAAGGGGAAAATGGGGGAAAAGAGGGGAAAATAGGAGAAAAGGGGGGGAAAAAAAGGGGGGGAAGGCATTCGAGGTGAGGAGTTTGGAGGGGTAGTGTATGGCGCGGGAATTTTAAAAAAGGTGGGGATGATATGGAAGTTTGTTGGGGGCAGAGGGGGATGAAATTATATGCATAAAGGGGGCAATTAAACATCTAATATTAATACCTGGGCGATTCCAGGAATCCAAGAGCCAGATGAAAGCTAGCTCTAATGTTTTGAGTTTCAGTGGAGGGTCTGAGTGTGGGAGGGATGCTAAGACGGATACTTTAAAACATTGATCGAAGGCAGTGTTGTGTTCGGAGGCATGTTTGGGGATTGGGAGCATACCAATAAGGGAGGAATTGTTGCATGAGGCTTGATGATTATTGATTCTAATATTGAGGGGTGTGGTGCACTGTCCAATGTAAAAGGCAGGGCAAAGTTGGCACTTGAGGAGGTAGACAACATTGCTGGAGGTACACGAGGAGTAGGGAATTGGTGGGAGAGAGTTAAAGAGCGGGTGGGAGAGGGATGGGATTCTGGTTAGGAAAATAGGACATGTTTTGCATCTAGGTTTATTGCAGGGTCTGGGAGTGATTTTGGAACGGGGCGAGGATTTAAGAAGTGGATTGGTAGATTTTAGAAGATCTGATAGATTGGTGGGGCGTTTGAAAGTGACAGAGGGGCATTTGGGGAAAAGGTTGGTGGTGGAATTGTGGTTTTTGAGGATAGGATAGAGGTCCTTTAGGATAGAACGCAGAGATTCTAGACCAGGGAGAAACGTGGTACAAATTGAAAGAGGGTGGTTTTTTGCGGTGGTGGAAGGTCTGGGAATGTAAGTATGTCTACGGATCCTCTTATTCAGGAGGGATTCAGGATAACCTCGTTTGAGGAGGGAATGGTGTAAATTTATGACGAAATTGTCTAGGGAGTCAGGGTCATTGCAAATTCTGTGTCCCCTTATGGAAAGGGAATAAGGAACGGAACGTTTGGTGTGGTATGGGTGACAGCTGCTAAAATGTAAGTACTGTTGTTTATTTGTGGGTTTTATATGTACGGATGTGTGAAATTTATGGTCTATAAATGATATGTTTACATCTAGGAAGGTGATTTGGGAGGAGGAAACTGTAGACGTGAAGGAGATAGAGGACGAAGCATTAAGGTTGGAAATGAAAGTTTTCAGGGAATCAGGACCATGTGGCCAGAGAAGGAAAATATCGTCAATATATCTGAGCCACAATAGCGGTTTCAGGGGTTGTTGTGACAGGAATTTATTCTCCACGAGACCAAGAAAGAGGTTTGCATAGGACGGGCTGAACCTGCTACCCATGGCACAACCCTTGATTTGTAGGTAGAAATTATCATTAAAGGAGAAGGAATTGCGGGTAAGAATGAACTCTGAAAGGCTGAGGAGAAAATCTGTGCTGGGGATGTGTGGCTCAGGGCGTTGGGAGAGGTAGTGTTGGAGGGCGGAGAGACCTTCTGAGTGGGGAATGGATGTGTGCAGGGACGTGGCATCTATGGTGGCCATAATGATCTCGGCATCTGGAGGGAGGGAGATAGAATTTAATCTATCCAGGAAATGGTAGGAATCTTTAATGAATGATGGTAGGGCCTGGACAATCGGCTGGAGATAGTGGTCTACAAATGCCGAGATTCTTTCTGTTGGGGAGTGACGGGAGGATAAAATCGGTCGACCAGGATTACCCGGCTTGTGAATCTTCGGAAGGATATAGAAATGAGGAGTGCGTGGGTGGGGAGGGGAGAGGAGGGCTAAGTTTGAAGGAGATAGACCCTCATTCGGCCCATTGGCACTAAGAAATTCAATTAGGTCCTCCTGAAGTGCGGGATTTGGATCTTCGGGGATTTGCTGGTAGGAAGAGGTGTCAGAGAGTTGTGTTTCAGCTTCCCTAATGTAGTCTGATCTGTTTAAGACCACAACCGTTGACCCCTTATCTGCGGAAGTAATGATGATGTTAGAATTTTTCATTAAGTTATTTAGCTCTGAGGATTCGGTAGGGGACAGGTTAGATCGAGGATTAAGGGACTTGAGGAAAGACGGGTTGGCGATTCTGGACAAGAGAAGGTTTATAAAAATTTCAATTGGATGATTTGAGGGGAGGGGACTGGGTTCTTGGGCTGAAGCCGGCTTAAATTTCTGTAAGGCGTTGTGAAGGAGTCTGGAGATTTGCTGGGGTGCCGGTTGCGACTCCCAAAAAGCCTTCCACCGGAGATTCCGGCAAAAACGCCATACGTCAGCGAGAATTCTTACGTGGTTTACTCTGGGGGTGGGGGTGAAAGAGAGGCCCTTGTTTAAAAGAGAAGTTTGATTTGGGTTAAGGGGTTTGGACGAAAGATTAACCACGTGGCTAACGGAGTCCGTCTCATCGTCTGGCGGCATGGGGGCGGCGGGTATAGAGACTCTAGAATGCGGGTACTTCTCGGGGAAAACCCCGCGAGAGGTCGGCGGGGGGAGGTTATAGATGTCAGCCAGGTCTGGTTTGTAGAGGTGTAGGGGAGGGGGAGGCGGGGGAGGGGTGGCTAGGGAGAGGGGTAGGCGCAGACCCATTCTGAAGTGTGATTTACAGAGAGAGGATAACTTTGTAAGTAATTTTTGACGCCGATATTGTAGCGAGCACACGGACGCTCTCAGAGTCTCTTCTACTTTGTAAAGGAAATGTGGGGCGGCCAGGGAAATGATTTTAATCAGGGAGTAAATTGAGTTATAGTATGTGGCAATGAGATGATTGTACTGATCTCGTATGAAATGACAGAGGAAAAATGAGTGTTGGAATGTTATTTTGTTCAAGGAGGGACGAAACTGGGGAGGTAAACCTGAAATGGGGAATTTCGTACGTAGACCATTGGGGATTATGCCTAGTGTTATACACGACGAAAGAAACTCAGAATGACTGGTGTATTGGGCGAGTTTGAAGGAATATTTTCTGATGTGGCGTAGCCATAAGGGGATGGGGTCAATGTTATTCATTTTGATGTATAGGAAGTAGGAAAGGAAAAGGCCAAATGTGGTAGGGTAGGTGAGAGGAAGAGAAAATAAAAGGTAATACAGTAGTGAAAGGAGGGATAGAACACAGAGAAAGGTGGCTGCGACTTACAGCACAGGAACCGAAGACGCAAAAGGCCGAAAGCTTAAATCATCTACAGTGTGAGTGTCCTTTTACGTGTTATCTGTTTTATTCTGTGTTCTATTGTGCCGTCCAAAAGTTATATTGCTCTCGTGAGTACTTCCGCATCATCGATATATATATATATATATATATATATATATATATATATATATATATATATATATATATATATAAACACACAAACACTAACACAAAAAACACCACCCACATAGAAACATAAAAGAAGGACACTTACATTGGATATTTACGTTTCGACGGCACGGCCGTCGTCATCAGAATGCCCTACATTCTGATGACGACGGCCGTGCCGTCGAAACGTAAATATCCAATGTAAGTGTCCTTCTTTTATGTTTCTATGTGTGTGGTGTTTTTTGTGTTAGTGTTTGTGTGTTTGTGCGTCGCCGGAGAGCGTCTTTTCCAAGTTTATACATACATATATATATATATATATATATATATATATATATATATATATATATATATATATATATATATAAAACTTAGACAGTAACACACAGCACAAGAACACATAAAAAGAACACTCACCACAATATCTTGATAATTTCGATGGACTCGAGCTCCATCTTCTTCGGAAGATAAGATATGACTGAGGAAAAGGGTACGTGGTGCAGAGAAAGTAGGGGATGAGGGAGAGGGGAAAAACAGGTAGTGGGGGAGGGGTGAAGGAGGGGTATGTGGAGGGGGAGAAAGCGGAGCGGAGAACAGGCGGTGGGAGAGGGGTGAAGGAGGAGGTTATGGAGGGGGAAAGAGAGGCCAGAGGGGAGCAGAGATGAATAAGGAGGATGCGGAAATAGTGACAAGCGACACAGAAAACTAACAATTCATCCACAGATACCACAACACCCATGACCAAGGCAACAACTCACCAAGTCATCGTAAGGGCTTGACAAGTCAAAACTCAGGACAAGGATGATAAGATGTATGCGAATGAATAAATTGTCCCACCACCTCACAAGAAACAAATCCCCTCCATCCACCCCAGCCCCCCCACCCATTTAGTGAACGACATTGATATATATGTATATATAATTGATATTATAAGGTAATCTATCGATTAAGGTAGGTTTTTGGATGGACACAACTATCAAATAAATATTCTGTGACTCCAATCAGAACACAATTCAGCAATCCAATCTACATCAGGTCCCTCTTAACCTCTGTGTACCTCCTCCCTTCATCCTGTCAAACATCTCTATCCTGTTCCTGCCCTATCCTCGTTTGCGTAACATTCTCCCCTCTATTACCATCTTCAACATCCCACTGCCGCTCAATACGCCTTTCATTCATTTTTCCTGCCTCCATAGGATTCCTCCCAACAAACCCCTCTCCTCACCCACCATCTCTAGTACTTCCTCATTTATTTTCCTTTCGGTCCATTTCACGTTCTCCATTCTTCTCCACACCCACATTTCAAAATCCTCCAATGTACGTCTATCCTCCTGCTTCAGTGACCATGCTTCCGTACCGTACATAGCTACGCTCCATATCAAAGTTGAAAGAAATGTTGTCTACCCCAACGGCCTTATTTGGTTTTATCTCCCTTAAAGCCTTTTCTATCTCGTCATCGAGTATACCTGGACCTAAGATCTTCCTATATGTCATGTTCCTTTTCTATGTCTAATCTTGTTGGCCTAAGTTCTTTACCATACAGTGTTTCTATATATTCCTTCAATCACTCTTGGATCTTTTCTGTGTCAACTTACCCCAATTATCTTTAACTGTGAGCACAGATCTCCACTTCTTACTTCCTGATAATAACCTTGCTGTATAATGCACCAATTTCAACCTTCCTCTGTAAATTTTCCATATCCCCACTTTGCGCTTTCCACCATGCTTCTCTTACCTGATGATGACATTCAACGTCGAAACCTAGGTCTTGTTTTTTAAATAAATTGTGTGGAATTACAAAGTAAATTATTTCATTTCAATATGTAATGCTAATTCCATAAAGTAATGCCTGAGACAGCAATTGCTACTTTAGCTTTATTTGTGACCCATCTCAATTTATTGTTTAACTCTTTGTACTTTAGAATTCCTAACTCTGTGTTTACATTCTTCCATTTTCTTCTCTCAGCCATTTTTGTAATCATCTCATCCGTGATTCATGGTTTCCTTGTCCTTTTCCTGTTAATGGCTCTTACTTATTCTTGAGATTTTTAATATCTCTTTCTTGATAAATTCCCATTTTTCTTCGATAGTACTCAGTTCTTTACCATCATCCATGATTTTCCCTAAGGCCTGCAGGTAGTTCTTCCTTGTTAATCCATTTAATGCTTCTACATTCCATTTCCTAACCCGCTGCCCTTGCCTTATCTTTTTGAAACGGACGATACATTTCATAACAACCAAATTGTGGTCAGAGTCCGCATTTCCTTCTGGGAAACTGCAAATTTATCTCACTATTCCTAAACCTATGCCTAACCTTAATATAATCTAACTGATACCTTTCTGAGTCACCTGGCATTTTCCATGTATACCTACGCCTTTTGTGGTTTCTAAACCATGTGTTGATGATGGGTAACCCCTGTCTCCTCCAGAACTCAATTCCTTTCTCCCCACGGTCATTCCTTGTGCCTAAACCGTAGTCCCCCACCTCATCACCTGACCTCCCTTCATCACCTTCCTTCACCTACAGTCTAATTCCAATCCCTCATTACTATCAATTGTTTCCCCGCAGGAACACTCGCGATGATATCCTCTAATTCATCGTACATCTTATCGACTTCTTCCTCCTTGTGGTTGCTCGGTGGCATGTATACCTGAACAATGACCAAGTTCGTCGATTCTGCTTCAATCACTACTTGTAATATTCTATCAGTTGCTTGCTCTATGTTGACTACGCCTCTTTCTACCCCTTTATTTAATATTATGGCAACACCTTGTTGGTTCTCGTCCCCACCGCTGTATATCACTCTACAATTGTCACTCCAGTATTCCCCGCTATCCTTCCATCTCATCTCACATATACCTAAAATATCTATATTACCTCTTATCTCTCGCTTAATATTCTCCCTGTCCTCAACATTCTCCTAACATTCTATGTTCTTATTATAACTAATTTCGTCTTCCTCTTCTGCGTCTTCTGTTCAGCTGCTGCCAGTTTTCCCCTGCAAGGGTTTCTTGGGGTGACGACTGTGGAAGCTTGCCTACCTCACTGCCGGGCACGACACACGCCCAATTGGGCCGTTTCCCGCAGTTGTGAGGACTCAATTTCTCTCTTGTGTCCATAATTTGGTCTTGAAATTGATAATTGAGGTGGTTTCCCATTGCCTTCCTCGATAGTGTTTTTAACGGGACAACATCACTCAATGGCCACCCCACTGGGGCCAGACGCCTTTGCAGCCACCTCAATGAGGAACAGACACTGCGTGGACTACCTTTCGTCTGGCTCCTAACCTTCAACCTATCTTGGATGACCCTACCAGGAGCAATTATTACTACTCCCACCAGCACAGCTCTAGTGATCATCGGAACGCACAAGCCCTTCCACTACGTCAAGGTTGTAGTCCATGGGAGGGATATACTATATATATATATATATATATATATATATATATATATATATATATATATATATATATATATATATATATATATATATGTATAGTTGGTTTCTTTGAAGTAACAGCGAAGGGTTATGCAAAAACTTTGACAGCAACACAGAATATGAACACATTAAAGGGAACACTCACACGTTATTTTTTGATAATTTCCACAGAATTGAGCTCCATTTTCCTCAGAAGACTAGTTAGGACAGTTCTAACTAACCTTCCGAGGTAGACAGAGCTCTATTCCGTCGAAATTATCAAGAAATAACGTGTGAGTGTTCCTTTTATGTGTTCTCATATTGAGCGTTGCTATCTAAGTTTTTTATTTAACGCTTCCATGGTACTCTTCAAAGAGATCATCTATTTATATATATATATAGATGATCTCTTTGAAGATACATATATATGTGTTCCATAGAAGGTGAAATGGACCGAAAGGAAAACAAATGAGGAAGTACTGGAGATGGTTGGTGAGGAGAGGGGTTTGTTGAGAGAAATGCTATGGAGGCAGGAAAAATGGATGAAAGGCATATTGAGCGATAGTGGGATGTTGAAGACTGTAATAGAGGGGAGAATGTTAGCCAAGTGAGGAAAGGGCAGGAACAGGATAGGGATTTTGGACGGGATGAACGGAGGAAAGAAGTACACAGTGCTGAAGAGGGATCTGATGTAGATTAGGTTGCTGGATTGGGTTTTGTTTGGAGTTACAAAATGTTTATTTGATAGTTTTGTCCATCCAAAAACCTACCTTAACTCGTAGATTACCTAATAATAATAGAAATGTGTGTGTGTGGGTGTGGGTCGCCGTAGTTCAGTGGGTAGAGCGCTGGACTGACCGGAGGTCCCGGGTTCGATTCCCGGGCAAGGCACTTTGGATACCTGCAGCTCCACCCAAGCTATGTGATTTTTCGGGTACAGCACAGCGGTACAGCAAACCGGCACAGGGAAAGGAACTGGCCCCCCTACCCTGATGTGTGAATTTCTCACGCAGTCGGGCTTAGTACTGGGTTAACTCTACTATCACCTACCAAACCGACCTTTGGGTTGAATACTGTGTTTATGTGTTCCATGTTCCTATTCTATTTTCATCTTCTTCTGTGCCTTCTGTCCTGCTTCTGTTATTTCTCCCCTGCAAGGGTTTCGTGGGATGACGACCATGGAAGCCTTGTCTCCCCTGCTGCTGGGCACGAAACACGGCTGCTTGGACTGAGTCCCACAGTTGCCAGGACTCAATTAGGAATAATAATTGAGGTGGTTTCCCATTGCCTTCCTCAATAGTGTTTTTAATATGACACCATCACTTAATGGCCACCCCACTGGAGCCAGATGCCTTTGCAGCCACCTCATTGACAACAGACACTGCATGGACTAGATTTTGTCTGGCTCCTAACCTTCGACCTATCTGGCATGGGTGACCCTACCAGGAGTAATTATTATTACTCCCGCCAGCACAGCTCTAGGGGTCATCGGAACAAAGCACAAACCCTTCCACCACGTCAAGGTTGTAGTCCATGGGAGGGATGTATATATGTGTAATATATTATTAGGTAATCTACCGGTTAAGGTAGGTTTTTGGATGGACACAATTATCAAATAAACATTTTGTGACTCCCCACCTAGCAAACTAATCTATATCAGGTCCCTCTTCATCTCGGTGTACTTCCTTCCTCCCTTCATCCCGTCCAACATCCCTATCCTGTTCTTACCCTTACCTCGCTTGCCCAACATTCTCCCCTCTATTACCCTCTTCAACATTCCACTACCGCTCAATACGCCTTTCATCCATTTTTCCTGCCTCCATAGGATTTCTCTCAACAAACCCCTCTCCTCACCCACCATCTCCAGTCCTTCCTCATTTGTTTTCCTTTCGGTCCATTTCACCTTCTCCATTCTTCTCCACACCCACATTTCAAAAGCCTCCAATCTACGTCTATCCTCCTGCTTCAGCGACCACGTTTCCGCGCCGTACATAGCTACGCTCCATATCAGAGTTTTTACGAGTCTTGTCTTAACATCTCTACTCAACGTCCCCGTCATCAACTCCCTCCTCCTTGAGAAAGCCTCCTTGCCTAGCGCAATTCTTCTCCTTACGTCCCTACCACTTTGACCGTATTGGTCCAAAAACACTTCCGAGATATGTAAACTGCTCTACCTGCTCTATTCTTTCCCCGCCTATTTTAATATTTAGCTTAGCCTTTTTCTTTCTGGAAAATCGCATAACCTTTGTTTTATTAATATTGATTCTCATCCAATATTTATCGCACTGAACCTCCAATTCACTCAACAATGCTTGCAACCCCTTGGCTGACTGAGCAACTAATGCTTGGTCATCAGCAAACCTAACCGATTTTACGAGTTCCCCTCCGACTTTCATTCCTACCTCCAGTTCTTCCCATGCCTCTTTAATCATTTCCTCTACGTATACGTTGAACAGTACCGGTGACAATGGGCAACCCTGCCTTACATCTCTTCCTAACACTGCCCATCCTGACTCTCCGTTTCCCACTCACACTTGAGCAGTCTGAGACATGTACAGGTTGCGGATCAGTCTCCTGTCCCTCCAATCCATTCCTATTTTCTGCAATACACGCATTAATTTTTCCCAATTCACTCTATCAAACGCTTTTTCGAAATCTACAAAACAGGCAAAAACGTCCTGATTGTATTCTATATTCCTCTCGACTAGTGATCTCATTACTGCAATGGCATCACGCGTACCTCTTCCTTTCCTGAACCCAAACTGATCATCCCCTAAGTAATCATTTGCCTTACTCTCTATCCTTTTGTTGATGATCCTGAGAATAACTTTAGCTGCGTGGGATATCAAACTTATTATTCTGTAATCCTCACATGACGAAGCCTTTGCCTATTTTGGAATAGGAACTAACACCGATCTCACAAAATCTTCCGGCCAGATTCCTTCCTCATAGATACTACGAATCAGTCCATATATGGCCTTTTTCCCACCTTTCCCTAACCATTTCAACATTTCTACAGGAATATTGTCCACCCCCACAGCCTTATTTGCTTTCATCTCCTTTAATGCCCTTTCTATTTCATCGTCGAGTATGCCTGGACCTAAGCTATCTTCTTCTACGTCATGTTCCTTTTCTATGTCTAACCTTGTCGGCCTAAGTTCTTTACCATACAGTGTTTCTATATATTCCTTCCATCTCTCTTGGATTTTTCCTGGTTCAACTATTATCTTACCCCATTTATCTTTAACTGTTAGCACAGCTCTTGCCTTCTTACTTCCCGATAATAACTTAACCTTGCTGTATAGAGCACCAATTTCACCCTTCTTCTGTAAACTTTCCATATCCTCGCATTGCGTTTTCCACCATTCTTCTTTTGCTTTATTTGTGGCCCTTCTCAATTTATTGTTTAACTCTTTGTACTTCATTTTGCCTAACTCTGTGTTTACATTTTTCCATCTTCTTCTCTCATCCATCTTCGCAATCATCTCATCCGTTACCCATGGTTTCCTTATTCTTTTCCCCTTAACGGTTCCTATAGTGTTTTTTGCTGCTTCCGATATCCCTTGCTTGATACATTCCCATTTTTCTTCGATTGCACTCAGTTCTTTACCGTCATCCATCATTTTCTCTACAGCCTCCTGATACTCCTTCCTCGTTAATTCATTTACTGCTTCTAAATTCCATTTTTTAACCCGCCGCCCTTGCCTTATCTTCTTGAAACGAACATTACATTTCATAACAACTAAATTGTGGTCAGAGTCAGCATCCGCTCCTGGGAAACTGTGCGAATTTATCACACTGTTCCTAAACCTGTGCCTAACCACAATATAATCTAACTGATACCTTTCTGAGTCACCTGGCATTTTCCATGTATACCTACGCCTTTTGTGGTGTCTAAACTATGTGTGAGTGATGACTAACCCCTGTCTCCTGCAGAATTCAATTGCTTTCTCCCCGCGTTCATTCCTCGTGCCTAACCCATAGTCCCCCACCTCACCACCATCTCTTCCTTCGCCTACCGTCGCATTCCAATCCCCCATCACTATCAAATGTTTCCCTGCAGGAACACTCGCGATGATATCCTCTAACTCATCATACATCCTATCGACTTCTTCCTCCTTGTGGTTGCTCGGTGGCATGTATACCTGAATAATGACCAAGTTCGTCGGCTCTGCTTTAATCTCTACGAGTAAAATTCTATCTGTCTCTTGCTCTATGTTGACTACGCTTCTTCCTACCCCTTTATTTAAAATTACGGCAACCCCTCGTTGGCTCTCATCCCCGCCGCTGTATATTACTCTATAATTGTCACTCCAGTAATCCCCGCTATCCTTCTATCTCACCTCGCAGAGGCCTAAAACATCTATGTTACCTCTTTCCATCTCTCGCTTAATATTTTCTAATTTGCCTCTCCTCAACATTGTCCTGACGTTCCAGGTTCCTATTCTAACTACTTTCGCCTTCTTCTGAGTCTTCTGTCCTGCTGAAGTTATTCCTTCCCCGCAAGGGTTTCGTGGGATGACGACCGCGGAAGCCTTGCCTCTCCCGCTGCCGGGCACGACACACGGCCTCTTGGGCCGTGTCCCGTAGTTGCCAGGACTCATATTATCTATAGTGCCCATCATAATATTCTTGGGAATCATAATTGAGGTGGTTTCCCGTTGCCTTCCTCAATAGTGTTTTTAACGTGACACCATCACTTAATGGCCGCCCCACTGGGGTCAGACGCCATTGCAGCCGCCTCACTGAGGAACAGACGCTGCGTGGACTACCTTTCGTCTGGCTCCTAACCTTCGACCTATCTGTCATGGGTGACCCTTCCAGGAGTAATTATTATTACTCCCGCCAGCACAGCTCTAGGGGTCATCGGAACACACAAGCCCTTCCACCACGACAAGGTTGTAGTCCATGGGAGGGATGTGTAATATATATATATATATATATATATATATATATATATATATATATATATATATACACTTTTTTGGAAAACCCACAAACGTGTAATGTAAATTCACTGATAGTCATAACAAGCACAGAAACCAAAACACACAAAAGAGGGACTCACTGGTTCTCGAATTTTCGGTGGTGGTCCAACCACCTTTCTCAAGAGGAATTAGGAACAGAACTGAGGCAGAGGAGGGCCTGAAAGCAGTGGTAGGAAGGAGAAGGGGAGATTTCCCCTTCTCCTTCCTACCACTGCTTTCGGGCCCTCCTCTGCCTCAGTTCTGTTCCTAATTCCTCTTGAGAAAGGTGGTTGGACCACCACCGAAAATTCGAGAACCAGTGAGTCCCTCTTTTGTGTGTTTTGGTGTCTGTGTTTGTTATGACTATCAGTGAATTTATATATATATATATATATATATGTATATGTATATATATATATATATATATATATATATATATATATATATATATATATATATATATATATATATATATATATATATATATATATATATATATATATTACATATGCACACACATATGTTTACATTTCTATTATTTTTTTATTTATTTATAAATAATTACCATATTTCCTGGTCCATGAGACAATTTTTTACTCAAAAATGTGCTCTAAAAATCACCATATATCTTATGGGCTGGGGGTTAGTACATGTATATGTATGGGTATAACTTCAACCTGTAAGCTCAAGCCAATTTACCAGAAAAATACTTACCATTAAAAATTTTTTTCCTACATCAGGTATAGAAAATGGTTACCTTCTCTACAAATGTCAATAATATCACAGGTTTGGGTGAGTAGTAAGCAACAAGGTTTTAATACTTTGCTGAAACTGCCATGAAACTTGATTCATGTCACCCCTCCGTTAGTTTTCATCTTTCCCAATAAACTCGGAGTCTACAGGCATTCAAACTTTAATGAATAACACTATAGAAAATTTTAAAAATGAAGAAGTCATGATAGAAGATAAAGGCATTGTATCATTTATTTTACATGATCCATTAGGCAATGGCCACTGCACTTATGGGAATAGCTGCCAGCCTATAAAGTTGCCTTAAAAGACTTACCAATATATTGTTGTATCAGAATACTCCCATGCAATTTAGGGTGCTTTTGATTAAATCTGTCTGTTTCAAAAACTATTTTTTTCACTGATTGTAATATAAGGTTAATTTTTCAATAAAATAGCATTTTCAAAAATCATTTAAATCAGAAACTATTCAAGATAAATCTAAACTCTATCTAAATTTCTTCAAATAATCAATTTTCGTGAAAATATTTCCATGCATAATTTCATTATATTTAGAACACAGCAAATACATTTTTAAATTATAAAAATTTTGAATAAAAAATGTTATAATGGCTACAAGTTGCACAATGAGGAGTGCCTATATCTCTATGCATTGTGAACTGGCTAAATTCCAATCACAACCTGTAAAATAATAATAATAAACTTTATTCGTCTTAATCATATTTACATATGGTGGATGTTGTCATTTTTACAGGAACATAATAACACACTACAGAGCACAATATACAATCACATAAAATATGTATGCATAGATATGACACTAAACCTTATAGTCACTAACCACACCACATAGACACTAAACCTTATAATTTTAGGCTAGTAAAATCAAGCTCGTAATACTCCCCTATTGAGTATAGAGGATTGGAGGTAAGCCAATCACGCAGCACCCTTCGGAACACCACACTGTGGGCTGACTTCAAAGCATTCGGAATCATGTTGATCAATTTGATTGACAGACCTTCAACTTTGTAGGTCTTGTCTAGCCTACAGTGTGGTAAATCCATATTCGACTCTGCTCTCATGTTATAGCTGCCCTAGTGGAGTACATACTTGTATTTTCTTTTATATGAACTAAAGTATAGAATATACTATATATAAATTGTAGACAGTCATAATTTTGAAATTTAAAAAGAGAGGTCTTGACCTTATCTTGCCTTGTCGTTAAAAAGAGAATTTGATGACCATAGGTCTGTAAAAATAGCAACTACCAAATATTTAACTGATGAAAATGAAAATAAACTAACAAAATAAAATAAGAATATAAATAGATGAATCCTTCTGAAAGGTTCAAAGCTGTTTCTGTTGATAAGCCTTATGGAAACAGAAAATAAAGGCGATGTATAACATAAGTAATCCATTACACAGCCATTAACTCACTAATATGAAACAAAAATTAAAAATCCATTCCTAATTAGGATGAACTTTAACAAAGAGTAGTGGTCTATCATAACGACGATAAAATATCTCACAGACAATCTGTCTCTAGGTACCGGAAAATCATTAGCAATAGTAATTAAAATTAATTATAATGAAAGTATCTTGATGCCTATTCAAAATAGATACCTATATACCTTACATTTATAATAAAAATCCAAAAATGCCAAATGATGGAATTCCACTTGATTATGGTCATCTTGCTTCTCTGCTCATGAGTTTCCATGTAAATTAAATGACAACCCAGAAAATAAAACCCTCATAATAAGCATTTGAGGGGAGAATGTTAGGCAAACAAGGAAATGACAGGAACAGGATAGGGATGTTGGATGGGATGAAGGGAGGAAGATGTACCCAGAGATGAAGAGGGACCTGATGTAGAGTAGGTTGCTTGATTGTGTTTTGTTTGGAGTCACAAAATATTTATTTCGTAGTTGTGTCCATCCATTAACCTACGTTAACCGGTAGATTACCCAATAAATAAAATAATGAGCATTTATTCACCTTTAAGGTAGTAAGTGCAGGTCTACCAGTACGTTTTTTTTCTAAACTATGAATTAATCATGACTCTTATCTCTTCTCAGGAAATATCATCTGTCATGAAACAAGTCACCGAGTTCTTTCATGAGCAAGGCATCACCCATGTTACCATTCAGCCAGAGTTTCTAAGGGTAAGTGATGTCACTAACTGTGATGCAGTGTTACCACATCACAGCTTTACTCTAGCAGTAATTGCAATCGCATCAACACACTTGTACTCATTCACAGTTTCAGTTGAAATTGATGCAAGCCCAATGAAATACAATGAGACTACTTATGTTTTATTGTGTGGCACTGATGTTAAAAACTATTACCTAATTATCCCATTTTCCTCATTGCTATCATCAGAATATCTCAATTCTTAACAATGGCTCAATATATTTTATGTAAATACAGATAATATCTTGACTTTTGATTTGGCACAAAACAACCTTAGGAATAGATTTAATAAAATATTTTAAATGTTTGAAACCATTTAAACTAATTTTATTACAATGCAATTTTGCAAATAGTCAGGTGATAAGGTTCAGGTAAACCAGCCAACCAAATTTAGTTAAGCCAATCAATGTTTTAAAATTACAGTAACAAGAAAAAATTAAAATATACAGTTACAAATAATACAGTAAAAACAATGAATAATTAGAAGCAAGCAAGGTAATATCCAGATCAAAGCATAAGAAGAAAAAGTAATTTAGTTCAGGTGTTTGGCCTCTTCTTACACTAACTCCTTACATTTACAGGAAAAGGTAATCTCAGGGTAATTTTTTCCAATCACTTCTGCCCTAATATATGAAGGAGTGCTTGCTTATGTTGCTCCTTTGAGTGAGACATTTTAAGCTTAAACTCTCCACCCTTTCATTCCTATCCATCCCTAATGGCGCATATGACCTTAGCTGTTGGTGGCCTCCCCAAAATAATTACAAAAGTTATTGTTTATTTTTTATCTTTATATCGTTTAGAATTAATTTCAATCACCTGATTCTAATCTTATGTATACTTATGGTAGATATTGCCACAGGCAATTATGATTCCATGTATTCATTGGTTGTTACCATCTATCTATCATCTACCTGTAATTAAAAGGAGTAACACTTTTTAAACTCATGCTGACTGGGACGTATCCAATGGAGCACTTGGCAAGATGTCTCTACGTAATCCATTATTATCCTTTCAAAAACTTTACAGAAAATATTACTCAGGCTTATTTGCCTTTTATTCTCTATTGTCACTCTGTTTCCACTTTTGAAGTTTGGAAAGACTAATAACGACTGTCGCCAGTCATCTGAGTTATCTGTTATATTTATTACAACACTAAATAGCCAACTCTGGTATGGTGCGATTTCTACATCCCCATCTTCAACATTTCCCCTCATATGCCATCCATTCCATTTAATTTATTATTTTTCAGTCTTTCATAGACATTTTTTAATAATATTCTAAGTAGAGGATATTTATGTGCCCCTAAATAAGCCATGTTCTCCAGATTTTGGCTTCTAATTCCTCTGTTAAGATTTATATCAGGTTTTATGTACACCTACGAAAAAATGTTGTGAATCCATTTGCTTTGACTGAGTTTCCCATTATAAATTTTCCATTCTTTAGCTTTATTGTTTGGACCACTTCTCTTCCTCTCTTTCTTTTTTCTAACATAATAGTAAAAGCTATAGAGTTGGATACAAGGTTTTTCATGAAGTCATCCTGGGCTTTCCTTTTCTCCATATGACTACGAATCCTAAGTATTTCTTAAATTGTTGGAAGACCCATATGTAAATTTAGAATAGATTTGGCATAATTATCTAAATAAATAATAAAGGTATCTGATTTGAATGTTATAATCCCTCCACATTTTCTCATATTGGTGTAAAAATTCATCCAAAACATGTAATCCACTTGCTTTCAATGAAGGAAAATATGTGAGAAGGTAACATCATCTTCCTCATTGCCAAATCCTTTTGTTTAGTCAAAGTGCAAGGACATTAGTAATAGTGGATTTAGTTTATTTTTGTATCACCAATGAGAAAAACATGGGTTTTCTCACAATTGACTAACTATAAAACTTAGTACAAGAGCAGTCATAATCTCACAGAGATATAAAAAATGGATCATGGATCACTTGAGGAATGATGTCACCACTGTTAGTCATTTGGTTATCATGATCAAATTATATCCTTATGTGTTTGGTATAGGCCGTGGCAATTCAAATATTTTGGTCCATACTTCATCTTTGAGAATTTGAAAAGTTCCTTCTCAATATTTGCTCTTCTGACTCACCACACCTTCCCTGAGAGTTATGATATGTAATGGACTCATCATATTCCTGAAAGTGAAAATATTCGCACAAGATACTTCGGGCATTATGACAGAAAAAATGAGTGAAGCTAATATGAACTTATCAGAGTCATTCACATGATGACTGACTAAATACTAACTAATTACCTTTATTTGTAAGCACTAAATTATGAAATTACTTAAATTTGAGAACTATGTTGTGTAGAGAGCACTTTAAGTGACAATGCCATCCATTGGATAAGACATTAAATTGTGGACCTCTTGGTGCCTTTTATTAAGAATAAGCTAATGCAGATGCTGGTTTTCTCTCTATCCTTCCTCCAAACCACAACTCACCCACCCCCTTCTGGCATGAAAGACCTCTGCTGTCGGTTGCCTGACCTAATAACTATCACTAACAACAACTTTAGGACTATGTACAATGAGAGCAGATATGTTTTCTTTGCTTGCTCAATCATTTAAGGTTGTATTAATGGGAAGAGTTGACCCCAGCCGTACTCTTGTAAGTGGGCCGTGGATAGGAAGGGGAGTTAGAAAGGTTATAAGTTAGCGGAATAATTATGATAAAAAAGGTACTAAAACTAAATTAATTAAATAGATACCGCAAACGGTCAAAACAACCGCGTGTCTAATGATTAAATAACAAGTTGTTCTAATAAATGAAAATTGATCACACACTCTCTAGCTTGGATGTACTTTGCAGAATTGATCCTTGCTAGTCTCAATCACTCACACTCAACCAGGACTTACGAGAGATTTCTCTCTACGCCAGCGGTCCAACAGTCGCACGAAATAAATTTAAAAAATATAAATAAATAAATGAAAATAAAAAAAATAATAATAAAAAAATTTAAAAATTACAAAAATAGAATTGTACTTACTACTGAAGGAAAGATTCACCCACTCTCTAGTTTGGATGTGCTATGCAGCCTTGATCCTTACTAGTCGCAATCACTCACACCCAATCAAGACTTTCGAGAGGTTTCCCTCTACGGCAGTGGTCTGACAGTTACACGTAATAAAATTATGTTGTGTATTTGTAATAAAATTATGTTGTGTTAATAAAATTATTGTGTGTTTTTTCGATTAGTATTTTCAATTTTATTACGTGTAACTGTCAGACCACTGCCGTAGAGGGAAACCTCTCGAAAGTCTTGATTGGGTGTGAGTGATTGCGACTAGTAAGGATCAAGGCTGCATAGCACATCCAAACTAGAGAGTGGGTGAATCTTTCCTTCAGTAGTAAGTACAATTCTATTTTTGTAATTTTTAAATTTTTTTATTATTATTTTTTTTATTTTCATTTATTTATTTATATTTTTTAAATTTATTTCGTGCGACTGTTGGACCGCTGGCGTAGAGAGAAATCTCTCGTAAGTCCTGACTGAGTGTGAGTGATTGAGACTAGCAAGGATCAATTCTGCAAAGTACATCCAAGCTAGAGAGTGCGTGATTAATTTTCATTTATTAGAACAAATTGTTATTTAATCATTAGACACGCGGTTGTTTTGACCGTTTGCGGTATCTATTTAATTAATTTAGTTTTAGTACCTTTTTTATCATAATTATTCCGCTAACTTATAACCTTTCTAACTCCCCTTCCTATCCATGGCCCACTTATATAAGAGTACGGCTGGGGTCAACTCTTCCCATTATTTCATATGGCCGTAGTTACCGTTCGCCTCATACAAGGTTGTATTATATTATCAAAATTAGCTATCCTAGGATCAATAAAGAGCCAAATCCCAAGGTTGGATTTGAGTCTTCATCTTTAGTTGCCAAACTAGAGCCTTGAAGAGCTAATTGGAATTTGTGATCAGTACTATCTAACAAATGCAGACCTTCTACCTGACCCCAGTTACTAGCATAGACTAGGCTTAGACATCTCCATTTTTCACTTGAATTAAAAATTAGAGAGGTTTAGGTAAACGTGAAAACAAGAGGGAATCAATTAAAGTAGATGGGACAGTTTACATATTTGGGTCCTGCTTGGGGAGGTAAGAAATAGGCATAGTAGTAGTAGTAGAAATTTGGAAGATAAATGCTCTGAAGAATGAAAGATTTACAAGACTGAGTAAAGTGACATCTAAAATGAGTAAAGATGCAACAAAATATTATTTTAAAGGCTTTAATATGAATTGTTTTGTTGTATGGGACTCAAAAGCTGGCTTTTGAGGCAATAGGGTGAGCATGTATATGAGGCCTTTTGAGATGTTGGGTGGATGACAATTAAGAGAAGAAGTTAAGCAGAGTAGGAGACCAATGATTACGAAATACCAAGGAAGTCTACATGGAACTTAATAACCATGAACTTTCCAAACTCTCCCTAAATGGGTTCAGGTTGCTAATGACAATGATGATCTGTCTTTATATTGTACTCCCAACAGTGCAGTGCCATTTCCACCCCTAATCCGGACTCGGGAGATGCCAAGCCCCATGGCTTAATGCTGACCCACAGAAGCAAGTCATCCTATTCCATCAACATGGACAGAACAGCAAGTACAGACGAGCCCATCTGCTTTCTCAAGTGCGCTGGGCGTGGTGCGTCATGCCGCAACCTCCACTGCTGTGATGAGGCAAAGGGGGAGCCATTGGCCCTGCCACACCACCACCACCACCGCAAGGCCCTCCACCGGCGCCGACACTCCCTCGACGAGATCACAGGGACTGAGCATATGCCCAGCCATCACGAAGCCCCCCAAGTCAACCACCACCCATCGTCTACCTCTTCACCCAGTCTGATCGTGAGTATCCTTCCCACAGCCCCCTGTGGGCCCTCCATTTCACCAAGCAATGACCCAATCTGCTCCCACAAATATTTATCACTGGCCAACGACTGTTTGGTACTCAAGCCACCAATCTCTTCATTTCACCAGATATAAACCTTAATTCAAAACAAAGGAAACATTTTTCTTCTTCAGTTTGAGGGAGACCTTGTCCTTCATATTTTTTCCTTTTGATTTAGACTCCTTGTTTGTTCTTGTTGCATCGTATCTTTGTGCCACAGAATGAGTTTTTATATCTAATCAACTCACATTATTCTCTAAGCTCTTCTCAAGACCACTTTTCAATTATTCAAATGGACTGATGGCCTAACCCTTATACTGCTATCTACTCTAAGTGATTGCAAATTGTGCAAGTGCAATGCACACAGACATACATAAACAAAATTAACCGTACTTCATCTGTTGCAGATAGTGAACACATTTTTGGTTTTTCCAATGAAATAATGGTTACTATTTGAAAATTTTCAACTAATTAATTTTAAAAATTCATTGCAATCATAATGCTATTGAAGCAACAAAGTTTTCCCACCCAAATTGAATAAAACTACCATAGAGTACAGTAACACACTTATCACTAACTGACAAAATAAACATGCTTGCTCCAATGAGTGAAGTGATCATCACTTCCTAATATGAGTAAATAAGGAAACATGCAGGCAAATATGGAGACTGGGTTTTTCTCCACCCTTCCTCCTTTCCCTGAACATCCTACCTCTACCCAATTATCCCCATCCAACTCTAACGATGCTAATTACCTCAGCTGTTGGTCACCTCTTAAAAACTACTGCTACTCTAGATTTACTATTAAATAAACAATTGATTAGATGAAAGAGCCTCTATTAACCCTTGCCAATGAATTGGTGGGTTATTTCCTCTCACCTCTTCAGATCTCAAAAATGAACTCTCTCCCAATCAAACAAGGGCTCAAATAGCAGCCATGATTGTCCAGAAACTGTAATATTTTATTTTTTATAGGTATTCTACAGCAGGAAGTGTAGCCTTGTCGTTTGAAATTTAGTCAGTGCCCGAGCAAATGCACCATCGGACTGCCACTTCTGCTCTCTTCAAATTGCTGAATTTATCCAACCTTCCAATCACCTGTATACATGGTGTGGCAGCATAATTTGCTGATTTGAATGAAAACGCTAAAAAAGTCAGCAAGTTATATTGCCAAACTCTGTACATGTCACTCTTATACATGAAAAAAATTTCAGACCATGTCCATGACTGAAATATTCTCAAGCAAATCTACTTAGTATTCCCAATATTCCTTTTATGGGTACTGAGAGTTAATTAATACTATCAGTAGCCCATCAGCTAAGGGTAGTTTTTTATATGGATGCTGGTATTACACACTCATAATTTATGGCATGGCACCAGAAATTCTTAAACCAATACTACATAGTAAAATTAGAAATTCTTTGGTTATGCATACCTATCTTTGCTTCCTCCAATCCTTGCTTTGCCACCATTCTCCTCTATTTGACTTACATTGATAGGCATTTCATTGCCTCTCAGTATCAACTGAATCCAGTATCTCCTCAGCCTCCTCCAAATGTCCCCCAACCTCCATCCCTCTTCCTCCAAGATACCTTGAACTCCATTGCTTGTTTCCCTTTCTGTTCATTTCATTTCCTGCACTTTTTCCTCACAATCACATACCATAAGCTTGCAATCTACGCTTCCCCTCTTACCCCAATGACTTAAGTTTCTGAGTCATAAAAAACCACACTCCATATTAAAGTTTTCATGGGCCTTTTCTTTTTATATTTACTTAAGGTTTGGAGTACACACTAAGGTTATCAAAAGTATATTAGCTTGAAAATAACAAAATTTAAGATATTGTAACTTTCAGAGTGTCTCGTCTCTTAAGCAATCATTAAAACCTTCTTGGCTCCTTAGATTAAATTTATTATTTACAGAAATAAACAATAAATACAGAAATAAAACCTAAGGTCAGTTTGGAAGGTCATGGTAGAGTTCACCCAATACTAAGTCTAATGATATGTAAAATTCTCACATCAGGGTAGGGGGATTGACAGATCTCTCTCCTGTGCCACCTGTGCTTTCTCAGAAATTCTGGTACCCAAAAAATGAAGCTGAGAGCACCCAGAGAGGCATGCATGCCTTGGAATCAATCCCGGGCCCTCTGGTTACCAAGACTCGTCCAGTACAACAACAGTAGTCCAACACTCTACCCCTGGACTACCGCATCCCCATTATTTACTTTTTATATTTGATTTTTCAGTCATAGCTTCCATTGAATCATTTTATGTTACTCAATTATAGAATCTCTTATCAGAATACATAAACATGCAATTGCATTACCATTTGCAGGCAAGACAAAAAACGCCCAGTAAAGATGAAGCAGTCACTTGCAGGCGAGCATTGAGTGGCAATGATCCTGAGAAACCCACAGTTCATTTGGTGGAAGGAGAGACTGATGTGAGCAAGGCGGCTGATGAGAGGGTGAAAGAAGAAGGTGTGGAACGGCCACCAAATCATCAGCCTCCCCCCCACACGCCACTGCAGCACGGCGAGGAGGAAGGTGGCGAGACATCTGTTGTGCAAGGCAGAATACCAAAGGGGGGAGAGAAAGGGGCAGAGGATGATGGGGAGGGAGAGACACACGGCAGCTTCAAGGGGGCAAGAGACGAGCCTCTGCATGCCGAGGGCAGCACACCTCATTGATGCCATTTGGCTCGAGTGTGAGTGTGGTTGAAGTACCTTTGCTAACAAATGCCTAAAGCGGCATTAATCAGGGATGTTTTTTTCTACAGTAAATGATCAAAATATACAGTCCAAAATGTGATAGTAAGTTTAAGATGACTGCTTGAATACTTCCCAAAGTATAACTAAACATATAGACACTAAGTAAGTGCAAAACCTATTTGAAATGCATTTTAGCTATGAATATATTTTTATATTTCCTCATTTGCCACTTTAAAATTCTGAAGAATATTACTTTATCAGGGGACATTTTTTAATGTCATAATGGTACATATGGTATCCTACCTCCAAACATTTTTCGAGAGATATTAAAAAGTGATTTTAGGGGATTTGTAAAGATGCTCTGTTGATAATAAAACTTTCGCTCCAGTTTGTTTCCTATTGAACACTATACATATATTTTCAAAAATATGCCAAGACAAAATTTTAGTTAATATCTCAATAAATAAAAATTAGGGTAAAAAACAAGCATGTAATAAAAATACTTTCATTCATATTAAGAACCAAATTTTTTTTGTCATTTCTTAAAATTAAACAAGCATGCATATTTGAGTAGAATTTAACAATTTTTAAAGATAAACTTCTTGCCTGTCCAAGGCAGTTTATTAGTTTGTAATTACCATTTGTGCCTTAACGGCTGAATCTGCTAGTCATATTAATGTTAAGTCTCAGCACAAATAATGTAGAAATAATCCATGAAATTTCAATTGTAACTAACAATGTTAACAAAGTTATGTTGCAATAAAATACCATTATTTTATGAAACTTTATTTGCTAATGATTTCTCCACAAGCTATTTCCTACTTCCAGCTGGAATAAAAAAAACATTATCACAGTAATCAACCTGAAGGTCGGTTTGGTAGGTGATGGTAGAGTTCATCCAATACTAAGCCCAACGGCAGTGTGAATTTCACACATCAGGGTAGAGGGGGCCAGTTCCTTTCCCTGTGCCGGTTATGGTTCTCCAAAACGATCTGGTACCCGAAAAACCACATAGCTTGGGTGGGGCTGCAGGTGTCCAAAGAGGCTTGCCCAGGAATTGAACCCCTCCGGTCAGTAGAAGTATTTAATATTGAGTAACAAGCAATACCATTTAAGTATGGAGTGTGCTTTTTTATTCTCATGGATGAATTTCAAACCTTTAAGTTGGCATAATGGGATTTGTATAGTGACAGACAACCTCTATACATTGAGGTTAAGTGAAAAATAAGCAAAAGTACATGATGAGTAGTAGTAGTTTCTATGGGAGGTGACCGACAGCTAAGGTCATTTGCGCCATTAGGGATGGGTGGGAAAGGAAGGGTGCAGAGAAACCTGGTATCAGCATTGACCTACTCTAGTCGAAAGGCAAAGGTTCTGCATTTTAACGTCCCATCCAACTGACATCGTACTCACTCAAAGTGCTCTCTACAAAGCTCCTCAAGTAGGGTTCAGGATACCACTGAAAAATATTTGTCATCTCCATGAATTGAACCCCTCTCAGTGGGAAGCCTGTACGTTAGCCACCGAACCATTCCAAGTACATGATGAATAAGCCATTGTGAACAACATGAGGTGGTACTCAGAGGACATAGGAGCCCATCCTTGTGTAAGATGACCTAAAAATTCCATAGAATCCTGAGAAGGTGCCAATGAATTGGTATGGGATTGTGCCAAACATTACCACGACCTTCCCAGAAGATGGAGCAGCAGCCATCCATCCAAGTGACTGATATTGGCAGAGAGACCATGGTGATTGGTACAGATTTTGGAATTAACTATGATGCAGGGCATTGATGTTTGCTGTTCTACATATAGAGCAGGCAGCAGTGACCAAAAAGCTTGGAAGAAGTGAAAATAAAGAAGCGAGCAAGGCAGGGTTGTTCAGTATCACCCTTGATATTTAATGAGTACACTAAATAGACAAAAGTTGATATTTGACTTCACTGAGAGAGAATAAACATTTCTGATTAGCATATCAAATAGCTAGAGCGACAGAAAGAAAAAGATATGATATGGGTACTTGCCTACATGAAGAAGATAATCAAAAAGTGCAATATTGAGATAAACAAGAATAAAACCACGATGATGTCCCAGTCTAAAAATGAAAGATAATTTAGAAATGAGAATTAAGAAATACGTATATTAACAGGTGGAAGGGATTGGCAATTTAAGCAGCAGAATCAACAATGATGGAAGAAGCAAGAGGGATAGATTAAGCAGAACAGGGATGGCAACAAAGGCAATACTCAGAATCTCAGAAGAAGCAAATACAAGAGCTGTCCAGAAAGTGATCTCAGTTAGGCCATAAAAAATACAATGGAATAGACACAGAAAATTAATTATTTTCATCTTAAATCTACATATCTCTATTATTTATAAATAGTCGCCAAACAGATTTAAACATTTGGCATATCTCTGAACTTCTTTTCAAATTCCTACAGCATAAAATTCTGCTGCCTGAGATTGCAGACAGAACTAATTATGGCATTTTGAAGTTCCTCGTCGAGATGAGCACAAAACATGTAGTAGCCTAAATTTTCAGTCATATTTCCATGCAACAGAGTCATAGAAATCTGTGGAAAATTTTCAAATGATTTTAGATATTATAAAACACCAGTTTTCATGAGTCCTTTGCTAATTTTCGGGTGCAGTTCATTGTTCACCACAGATGGGTAACAACTTCTGTCATCATCATGGACACTTAAGTTCTCTCTTAAATGAATGACAATACTTAGCACAACTCATGTCACTCATCACATTTTGTCTGTACAGCTCAAATTTCCTGATGAATGTCAAGGGTTGATTGCCGTGGTTAGTGAAAAACCGTAAGCTCTAATATCATTGACAAATAACATTCCTAAGCAACAACGTATTTGAATATCTATGTGATCTACCGCAGGTGTACTCCCGTAAGCTCAATTGCTCTCCATGGCCACAATCTAAGATCACAGAATAAATACACTAAGTATTATTTGAATTTACTTCACCACATCCTCTTCTTTATCCCGCTTTCTCTCCCAAGTTTATTTACCGGTAAACTGAAGACTGCTATACATTTAATCAAATACGGTTCCATGAACCATAGGTCTTGGGTGAGACCGTACGACTAATGAGAGTAGTAACTGTGTATTTACCACCTATATCGAGATATTTTCATTATGTCTTAATTATGCGCTACTTTTTAGAACAAATATGAATTTCTATTAAATGATGAAGTTTTCAACTTGACTATTAAAGTTTCGGAGTTACCGGCGGGAAGTTAATTGTTTTTGTGAAATTGTTCCGAGTTTAATTAAAATCAATAATAATTAAGATTACTTGACATAGAGGTCATTGAATTATTGTTATTTTCATATTTTAAAATTAAATTGAAAAATCCATTGTTTTGGGCCATTTTACCCCTGGAAAAATGAATAAATGTTGGCTCAACGAACATGCCGATGAAATTGAAGATAATTTTCCAGAAAAATGTGATAAATATAGTACTATGGCAAGACCTCCGATTGCTGGCTGCCCATGTGGTACGCATAGTTGGAGCACTAAGGAAGAAATTCATTTAAAATCATTAAAATGCTTGGAGCACCAGCAGTTGAAATACATTAATCGATTAAGACGGTCTCAGGTTAGAAAATTTCCACTAATTCACATGTTTAGAGTGATCGATTTTCCAAATACTACATTTAAATGTGTTTATTTTCATTTCAGTTAGATTTAATCGAAAGTAAACCGGGGTTGAGAAGATATGCTCTTGATGGAGATGATATGAAATGTAAGTATGAGTGGAATTAAACAGTCAAGAAACTCAACTCAAGTTATATTTGCATTGTAGGTGATTTACCTGATATATTGTTGTTATATTTTCATAACACAATTTAAAAATCGACATACTTTCTGAATTAGGGATGTAATTGAAAATACCCATGGTAACAATAAAATAATAGTAGGCTTCAACTTATGTAAAAGTTATCTTGATCCAGTATGGGAGTGTCCATTCCTGCTATTCTGTTTGGGATGTTTAGGAGTCAGTCATAGAGCTACTGTGGATTAAAATGAGGGAGCACAATGAGGGGGATCTTCTAAGAATGTAAAATTTGGGTAATTATGTCATTTCAACGCTTGGCCACTTTTAATATATAAAAATGTATATATTTTTATTGAAAGTGGCCAAGCGTTGAAATGACATCATTACCCAAATTTTACATTCTTAGAAGATCCCCATTGCAGTTGCAACCACCGAAAATTCGAGAACTAGTGAGTCCCTCTTTTATATATATATATATATATATATATATATATATATATATATATATATATATATATATCCAAAAAATACACAATATATTCAATGGCATTGCAGTGTAATTGAAGCTCCCAAATGTAAAGAAATTAAAATTTAAAAAACATGAAATGAAAAAACTATTTGAAAATGCAAAATTGAACTACTTTTCCAATGGAAATTACATGCCTCTATGGAGCAAATATAACTCCTTAGCATGGCATAGGTGACCTGAGTGGACAGGAGTATCTCACATGATAGTTCTTTCGAGCCTCCAAAAAATTCCATCTGGCTTGCATTTTTCGATGAGCAACTGGCTGATATTAAATGTTGCAGTTGACTCTAATGGATGGTATCATGTGACAGCACAATAGCTGACATAATCTGCACCTTAGTACCATATTTAGTTTGAATGCAAATTAAATATATGGAAACATCGGTAGTCTACATTATTTTTAATAACATTATTTGGAATTTCTTTTGATGTCTTTCTTCAAGAATAACTCATGTCATGTTTTAAGTAAATGTTCATCGAAAAGATTATATGAAACTTAAACAAAAGCATGAATGAATTTTTTAATTATATTTATTTTAAGTAGGAAACTTTTCCAGTTGAAATTATATGTCTTTAATAAATTTCCATACTATTGCAACAAGAGTCTATTATTCTAATATAGACTGTATTATAGTAGTTATGAATTTAACAAAGAGAATAATAATCCTTTCAGTAAAATTCTAGAAATCCATGTAGAAAATGGAAACTTTTTTAACGCTTAAGAGTTGAATTTAATTGATATTTGCGTATTTAATGCATATTTGGTGTTCAAAGAAAGTTTGAAGTGTGGTAGGTTTGTCAGGCAGAAAGTCTTTTGGGCTCTTAACTTGGTGAGTGAGCCATTTGTGGGAGGAAAATGCAATTCCTGAAACATGCCATCTGGGTTATCTGGAATGTTTAACTGTTGCAATTGTTGACATAGATTGAAGACAAGATTACCCTTGGGGAAATCATGGCTTAATCATTAAATGCTTAATTAATGGATGAATAGCTAACATGCCATCATGGAAATAAAAAACTGAATTGTTGGTAGAAGCTATGTACTCCATGGTCGATGTTTGGTTGGAAAACTCATTCTTGTCCTTGGTGAGGGGGGAGGTTGAATAACAATTTGTGTGTGTTCCCCTTTCAGTCCAATTACCCTAACTGACTGCTGCTACCAATAACCTGATTGGTAAAGCATTGCCTTCTCTCCTTGCCACCTGATTGGTTTATCCCTTCTTCGTTCCTCTCTATTTTCTTGGTGACCAGATTTCAAAATTACTTATAGAATTACAAATATTATCTCAAATCTATGTTTAAATTACCTACCTCTCAGTTGATTTCTAATGGTTCCTTGGTTGAGCAGTCCCAGTAACCATTTGAGCAATATAATATTCTTGCTTTGTTGAAGTCAATCATCTGGTCTTAACTGACCAGCTGTCATGAATTCAAAATTTCTTGTTTCTCATGTCATGAATTCAAAACACTTGTTTCCCTATGTACATTTTACCAAGAATTCTTGGAATTCTTGTATTTTTTAAATTTGCTATCGAAATATCATCATAGGATCAGATTGTTTTTGCAGCAATTTCATCGAGCTATTTTACTCCATTGTTTATATTCTTGCCAGTAGCCTGAAAGTAGAATTCCATGAGGATGTGGAAACGTTTTGTATCTATGAAGGAATGGCCAGTAGTTGGCACATGGAATATGTTCATGATTTTAGGGAATACCACAATTAGCGATGAGCATGGTTGGCGGCCCAAGCATTTGGAGAAAAATTTGTTTGCTCTAGCATCCACCATCCACTTGCCCAATCATTGAAAACATTAAATACAAACTTAGTGTAGTAGGGAGATAGACAACATGTGAATGATACAATTTCCCTTTAAATCAGCATGCAGGCCATCAGCAATGAAGCCCCCGGAGGAATATCCAGCCGTCTTGAGTCCATACTCATTGTGTTGGTGGGAGCAACCTAACTCAGTCGTCCCACCGCTGACCACAGGACTTGTGTCTTGTTATGGTTATGGGTGTAGATTGCCAAAGGCAGCTCCTACTTATGGCCAATACAAGCAATTAAAACTGATTCCTGTAATACAACCAGCCAAGAGGTCAACATTTGATAGAGGTGAGATGTAATTATTTACATAGCTACATATCAAATTCACCAAAAAAATGCATTACAATTTCTTTGTAATCTATGCACATGCTTATCATCATCACTTGTACAAGGAAAAAGGTGTGTGTGTGTAGGGAAGGGGGGGTCGCAGTTTGATTTCTGGGTAAGCCTCTTGGGGCACCCTCAGCTCCACCCAAGTTGTTTGATTTTTTGGGTACTAGATCTTGCTGAGAAACTATAGCCGGCACAAGGAACTGGCTCCCTTACCCTGATGTGTGAATTTTACATTGTTTTTGGCTTAGTACTGAGTGAACCATAACATCATCTACCAAACCAACCTTCAGGTAGATTACTGTGTTCATTTTTATATCTATAAATACACACACATAAATATTACCCTTCCCGTGGACTAAAACCGTGACATGGTGGAAGAGCTTTTGTGTTCTGATGACCCCTAGAGCTGCACCAGTGAGAGTAATGATAATTGCTCCTGGTAGGGTCACCCATGTCGGATAGGTCCATGGGTAGGAGTGAATTATGAAAGGTGGTGACAGCAGTATTGAGCAGAAAGGTAGGAACAAACGTAGTAATAATAGAGTAAGCAAGTGATAGAAAATTATTGAAAGAAGTAAATGCTGAACCAAGGAACCAGGCCATTGTCCAGGTCTGCATGCCACTGAGTAATCATAGGGAGGAAGAAGTCAACTGGGTATGCAATCATTTAGAGGTAATAATTGCAGGCATTCCTGGAAAGAAACATTTGATAGTGATGGGGGATTAAAATGCAAAGGCAGTAGGTAAAAGAGGAAATGGTAGTGATGTGGGAACTATGTTTTACATACAAGGGATAATCGTGGGAATAGATCAATAAAGTTCTGTAGGAGACGGGATGTGACTGGAAAAAAACACTTGGTTTTAACACCACAAATGGGCGTAGGTCTGCATGAAAATGCCCTGGAATTCATAAAGATATCAGTTAGAGCATACTATGTTTAGGCACAGATATTGTAGGACCATCATGATTAATTCACGCTTTTCCAACAGTGTATGTGCATTATGATTGTCAATAAGAGGATGGAGAGCAGGGCAAATGATTAATTAGAGGATGATCAGTTCAGATTCCCAAAGGGTAGAGGCATGCATGATGAATTATAAGCCTATTAATGTCACTAAATTAGAAAGAATTGGGCCAAGATCAAGTGTGATGGCCCATATTGAATGCGTTTGTAATTCTCCACAGACTTTATTTTAAGGTGCAATGTATTTCACCGACTTGAGGCATCACCAGATGATGCCACACGTTGGTGAAATGCATTGTACCTCAAAATAAAGTCTTTGGAAAATTACAAAATCATTTCATATGAACATCAAACAATTCCATGAAGTGAAGTCTGAAAGTGTTAAGTATGAAAGTGTGATTGTTTCGTGCAAGATCGAAATAAGTAATGGTTATTTATGTGTAACAATTTCTAAAAACCATGAGTATTTTACAAAAAGAGGCATTTTACAAAATGTCTAAAAGTTGATTATTAAGACTAACTCATTTACTCCAATGACTGCATATGTGTATATGCATATATAGGCCAAGTCATTTCAGTGATGAACAACTGGTGAGCTGGCCAACATTAATTCCTTAACGAAGGATTCATCAAAGCCCCTCTGATGTGTCTCAAAAATTAGATGAGAGCTAATGATATAAGGGAGAAGGGCTTCTCCCAAAAATCAGTGGCATAGGCACAGGGGGGCAAGGAAAAGTAGTTGCCTCCCCTTGAACTGCTAGTCTGACCCCAAATATATTTAGCCAAGAACTGCTGATTTGAGGAGAGGGTGGTTAGATGACTTTGATCAGTCAAAGTGTCAAGGTTGACTGCACATTCTTCAACCTTGACTTTTTCTGCAGAACACAAAGGCTTCGAATTAGACAACTTATGAACCAGAAACTGCCAAAATCAAATTCTTTTCCCAACCCACAACGCCTTATGTCCTCTTCTCCAGTCCTACACTCCACTGACCTATCCCAGAGTAATAATACATTTTATTTGCCCAAAGATCACATTACAAAAACGTGATGGACGTTTTATCTTCATGATATAAGGCATGTGAAAATGGAGTACAGTGCATAGAGGCACAATTGGGATACATAATATGGTACGTACTAACAATTATTTAAATGTACGAGGATAGTGTGAAAGGTTCTCAGATTCATCACCAGATGTTAGCACTAATACAACGAGTTCTGCAGGGTTCAGGATGGTGTGGTGGCTAACGTACAGGCTTCCCACCAGGAGGTCCCGGGTTTGAATCCTGGAGATAACAAATATTTTTTACCCACATAGTATACATACAAATATGCATTACATCACAGAGCACTAATATAAACTGGACTGAAAGCATTGTTATAAACAAAAAGTATGGACCCAGCGATCTGGAATATTGTTGAGGTATTCATAAACTGAGTAAAATATGTTACATTGTTGGCCTATTTGGAATTTATGTTTGAGTGTCATAATTGCCTTAGTATCCTTTATACTTTTGGGTAATTTGTTATATAATCTGATGCCCATTTCCTTGGGCCCAAATTCCAATGCTTTAGTTCTAACATTGCCATAATGGATGTTCTATTTTCCTCTGGTGTAATGATAATGATAGTTACAATTAAGGGATTAGCTGCCGCTGTTGTTTTTAATACCCAGAATTAAAAGCAAATTTACTTCCTGGAATATAGGCCTCGATGTAGCACAAAGAGGTTTCCCAGTGGTTAATCTGATGGCTTTCTTTTGCATTCTAAAAAATGGTTGGAGAAATGACAGTGAGCCCCAAAACATTATAACATAGGTTACATTTGATTATATTTCCCCATAGAATAAATTATGTAGTACTGTTTTGATTGCAGTATGATGCAGATGTCTTAGTAAACAGGAAGTAGAACTGAGCTTACAGTAAGGGGCTTTTACATGTGTATCTCAACAGATATTTGCACAGAAAGAAATGCCTAAAATTTACATTCTACTTGCTCAATTGATCAGTCATTGATAATTATCAGCATACTATACTTCCTGTCACATTCTTATTCTGTGAAAAATACACCATTGTACTTTTACATACATTTAGGTCTAGATTAATATCCGTACGAGGTCTCTCCAATAAATACACAAACTGAAGCCAAAAAAACTTTATTTTGCAAAATTTGGTCTGCATTTATTTTGGCCCTTCTTCAAAGTACTCTCCATTCGTTGCTATGCCCTCATTCCATCTTCTTTTCTACTGCTTAAACTACCCTTTGGAGAAATCCTCTTGGCAGTTAGGCTTTTTAGTTTTCTCATCGTTTCTTGCTTTATTGTGACCACATCTTCCCAGTGATGTCCCCTCGTCACATTTTTGCATTTTGGGAACAGGAAAAAGTCGAAGGGGGTGAGATCTGGCAAATAAGGAGAATGACCAAAAATGTTGATTGAATATTTTTCCAGAAACTGGCGAACAATCAATGCTGAATGTGCAGTTGCATTGTCATGGTGAAGGATCCATCCATTGTCTTGAGTCAAATTTGGTCGCACATGACCTATCAAACACTTGAGAACTCTAAGGAAGAACTCAGCATTTACTGTTTGTCCTTCAGGGAGAAATTCTTGATGAACAACACCTTCGACATTAAAGAAAACTAGGAGCATGACTGTGATTTTCGATCGGCTTTTTCTTGATTTTTTGGTTTTATTTAATCCACTTGAAAATGGATATTTTCTTCAGAGCATCATCACCGTAAACAGCTGCCAATATTTCAGTAATTTCTTGATAACTTTCACCGCACTTCACCAAAAACTTGATGTTGATTCGTTGCTCTGTGATTTTGTCAATTTCCATTTTCGACAAACAGTGGAATCAAGGACAACAGAAACTAACATTACTGGCAGCATATGCACAGCTCGACGATCCGCCAAGCACAGATGGCTCGCTGGGTCTCGGGCAACTAGTGCTGCTTGTGGGCCGCTATTGGGTGGGTGGGTAGTGTAGTGCACGTCATGGCCACCAGATTGCACCAGTTTGCGTATTTATTGGTCATACCGCGTACACCACTGGTCTTTTTTTTTTAAATTGTAACGAACCTTGATTTCTCCACAAGGCTGGGACAAGTATTTGTTGAAAATGTTACATAAGTGCCATCAGCGTACAAAACTGATACTATTCCTTCATAATCCTTTAAGCAGTAGGGTAGGTCACTAACATAAACCAGGAAAAGGGTTGAAACCTTGAAGTGTGCCTTTGGAGACATGGCATTCTTTGAATGAGTCTTTAACACATCTACTCACAATAAAAACTTTTGAGTTCAATCTTTAATATGAGATTTCATTCTATTTTTTGAGGGATGCTTCTAATTACAATTGTCTGGTTTGGTTAGAAATCTATAATGGTTAACGTAAGCAATAGGGTTTGATAAATCAAAGAAAAACAGCCCAAGAGTTTTGTGTTTTGGATCTAATGAGTCAAGTATGCTGTCAATAGCCCGATACATGACAGCCATAGTAGATCTTGCAGATCCAAGCCTTTACTGTGAATTGGAGAGTAAGAAATTTTTTCAAGATAAGACTATATTTGCATATACATGACCTTTTCAAATATTTTATCAAATGCATTTTGAATGACTATCAGTCTGTAGTTGTTTATATCATTATCTCAACCACTGTTTTTGTGTACTTTTGATTCTTTTCTGAGAGGGATTTGATATGTTGCTCACAAAATGAACACAAATAATATCATTGAATACAGCAATAATACATTAATTATTTAAAAAACTATACAAGTGATGATTGCATTTCACCAAATTATACTTCATTATTCTATTCCCTAAAAGTCAGCATGGACAATGTGGAGACAATTCTGAAGCTGTTGTGACAAATTTGTTACCTAATCTCAACTTCTTATTTCTTATGACTTTGTGAAAGTTTGGAATTTATTAACACCTTAAAAGGTTGCTTGAACTTGTAAAGAATAAAAATGAAGATAATCGGAAAATAAAATATAATAAATTGGGCTAGAAAATGTTTCTTTACTACACTCTTCACCTTGTAGCTAAATAGAAAGAAATGTGAGAGAATATGAATTGTAATGAAGAAATATAAAAGAATTATTAAATGGTAAATTCCACCAATTTTCACCTTCATTGTACTTCATTATTAATTCATATGGCACACTGTTTCATTGATATTTTTTATATGAAACTAGAATTTTTTTAAGGTTAATGGTTAAATTTAAATTGATAAATAAACAACTTGGCTTTTACACAGAAAATTTTTATTCACTACCTAGGTTTCATTATGGTATAACATCTTCAGGGAAAAATATAAGTGAAACACAGTATATATATTATAAATATTTATGTCTTGTCTGTATTTGCCTGTTTTATGCCTTATCTTTATATGTTTGTCTTTTTCTGCTAGGGCTAATTTGCTAATTCCATTAACATATTTTTTTTTTGGTAATCTACCGGTTAAGGTAGGTTTTTTTGGATGGACACAACTATCAAATAAATATTTTGTAACTCCAAACAAAACCCAATCCAGCAACCTAAACTACATCAGGTCCCTCTTCATCTCTGTGTACTTCTTTCCTACCTTCATCCCATCCAACGTCCCTATCCTGTTCCTACCCTTTCCTCGCTTGCCCAACATTCTCCCCTCTATTACCTTCTTCAACATTCCATTACCGCTCAATACGCCTTTCATCCATTTTTCCTGCCTCCATAGGATTTCTCTCAACAAACCCCTCTCCTCACCCACCATCTCCAGTACTTCCTCATTTGTTTTCCTTTCAGTCCATTTCACCTTCTCCATCCTTCTCCACACCCACATTTCAAAAGCCTCCAATCTACGTCTATCCTCCTGCTTCAGTGACCACGTTTCCGCACCATAAATAGCTACGCTCCATATCAGAGTTTTTACGAGTCTTGTCTTAACATCTCTACTCAACGTCCCCGTCATCAACTCCCTCTTCCTTGAGAAAGCCTCCTTGCCTAGCGCAATTCTTCTTCTTACGTCCCTACCACTTTGACCGTATTGGTCCAAAACACTTCCGAGATATGTAAACTGTTCTACCTGCTCTACTTTTTCCCCGCCTATTTTAATATTTAGCTTAGCCTTTTTCTTTCTGGAAAATCTCATAACCTTTGTTTTATTAATATTGATTCTCATCCCATTTTTATCGTACTGAACCTCCAATTCACTCAGCAATGCTTGCAACCCCTTGGCTGACTGAGCAACTAATGCTTGGTCATCAGCAAACCTAACTGATTTTACGAATTCCCCTCCGACCTTCATTCCTACCTCCAGTTCTTCCCATGCCTCTTTAATCATTTCCTCTACATATACGTTGAACAGTACCGGTGACAATGGGCAACCCTGCCTTACATCTCTTCCTAACACTGCCCATCCTGACTCTCCGTTTCCCACTCACACTTGAGCAGTCTGAGACATGTACAGGTTGCGGATCAGTCTCCTGTCCCTCCAATCCATTCCTATTTTCTGCAATACACGCATTAATTTTTCCCAATTCACTCTATCAAACGCTTTTTCGAAATCTACAAAACAGGCAAAAACGTCCTGATTGTATTCTATATTCCTCTCGACCAGTGATCTCATTACTGCAATGGCATCACGCGTACCTCTTCCTTTCCTGAACCCAAACTGATCATCCCCTAAGTAATCATTTCCCTTACTCTCTATCCTTTTGTTGATGATCCTGAGAATAACTTTAGCTGCGTGGGATATCAAACTTATTGTTCTGTAATCCTCACATGACGTAGACTTTGCCTTTTTTGGAATAGGAACTAACACCGATCTCACAAAATCTTCCGGCCAGATTCCTTCCTCATAGATACTACGAATCAGTCCATATATGGCCTTCTTCCCACCTTTTCCTAACCATTTCAACATTTCTAGAGGAATGTTGTCCACCCCCACGGCCTTATTTGCTTTAATCTCCTTTAATGCCCTTTCTATTTCATCGTCGAGTATGTCTGGACCTAAGCTATCTTCTTCTATGTCATGTTCCTTTTCTATGTCTAACCTTGTCGGCCTAAGTTCTTTGCCATCCAGTGTTTCTATATATTCCTTCCATCTCTCTTGGATTTTTCCTGGTTCAACTATTATCTTACCCCACTTATCTTTCACTGTTAGCACAGATCTTGCCTTCTTACTTCCTGATAATAACTTAACCTTGCTGTATAGAGCACCAATTTCACCCTTCTTCTGTAAATTTTCCATATCCTTGCATTGCGTTTTCCACCATTCTTCTTTGGCTTTATTTGTGGCCCTTCTCAATTTATTGTTTAACTCTTTGTACTTCATTTTGCCTGACTCTGTGTTTACATTTTTCCATCTTCTCCTCTCATCCATCTTTGCAATCATCTCATCCGTTACCCATGGTTTCCTTATCCTTTTCCCGTTAACGGTTCCTATAGTGTCTTTAGCAGCTTCAGCAGCTATATATATATACGTATGTGTGTATATATATATATATATATATATATATATATATATATATATATATATATATATATATATATTTATACATACACAGTCAAATACGAAGTCCCGCCATACAGCGCACAAATATTCATTCAAACATGAAAATAGGTTCTACTGTTTCAGGCTTCACTTCGTGGAAGTATTTAATATCCATACCAAAAAAGGAAAGAAATATTTGTACTTTTCCACAGATTTTATTAGATGGTACAACGCGTTTCACCGACTTGCGGCATCATCAGGTACAAGTTTGCTGTCTGTGTAGACAGCGTAATCTGTATATAATCTGTAATCTGCGATCTTATAAAACACCAAAGTGCTCCGATAGATGTTGCCCGAGAGATGGGGTTATGGAGCTGTTTCACCCACCAGAGGAGAAATAGACGTGACACAAGAAGGGGAAAGGATAGTAGAAAAGCATTCATACGATATTATAAAGGATAGGAATCGCAGGATATAAATCATAGGATCGCAGATCTCAATGTAAATCAGGTTTCCTTATTAGCTCAACTGGTAGAGCATCTGCCCGGAAAGTGGAAGGTCTGTAGTTCAAATCCCGGATAAGGAAATATTTTTAAATTTGTGATCTGCTCAAAACCGCCTTCCCCACCTTTCCTGTGTTGGTCTTTTATGTGTTTTCCTATCTCCTTTCCTTATATGTCTATTTATATGTGCAAAAATAATATATATAGATTATTGCGGGTCGCGGTGGTCTAGTGGGTAGAGCGTTGGACTACTGACCGAAGGGTCCCGGGTTCGATTCCCGGGCAAGTCACTTTGGGCACCTGCAGCTCCACCCAAGCTAGCTGCTTTTTCGGGTACCAGATCTTCCTGGGAAACCATAACCGGCACAGGGAAAGGAACTGGCCCCCCTACCCTGATGTGTGAATATTCACACGCCGTCGGGCTTTGTACATGGGTGAGCTCTACCATCACCTACTAAACCGACCTTCGGGTTGATTACTGTGTTTATGGTTTATATATATTATTATATATACTATATATATATATTTTTTTAAAATATATATATAACTTTTGGACGGCACAATATAACACAGAATAAAACAGATAACACGTAAAAGGACACTCACACTGTAGTTGATTTGAGCTTTCGGCCAACTCCGAGGCCTACTGCTGTAGTCATCCTTCTCACACCAAACGCTCAATTCCCAACTCTCTCTCTATCTGTGGACATTGGATTTGCAACACCACAGCTACCCTCAACAAATACCTCCACAATCTACACCATGCAGTCCACAAACGCGGTTACCCAGAAAAGCTCCTACAGGATAAAATCTACCGCTCCAGCCGACCACACACACCACAGAATAACAACCCCACATCTGACGCTGGACTCAACCTTTGCACAACCTATTTCCCCGGATCCCACAGACTGAAAACCCTTCTCAAAGAACTTTATCCTATTTTACATGACAATGACGCGACCACATCCCTACTGCCCCAATGCCCCTCTGTCGCTTACAGATGACCAGCCAATCTCAGAAGCCTTCTGAGATCCACCAAGCCTTTGGCACCCCGCCCTGACAAATTTCCACATATTTCCCCTACCTGCAATCGCCCCCAATGTAAAACATGTCTGCTGATCAGATCTGCTCCCCTCTCCCCACATCCCCTCATTTTCCCTTCATCCCGTACCCACGCGAACTGCCTCTCGAAAAATATTATCTATCTTTTTGTCGTGCAAACAATGCACTTCATTCTACATAGGCGAATGCATTACCCCCTTATTCATCCGAATGAACAATCACCACTACTCCTGTAATTCTGCTTCACTCTCTTCCCTTCCTATCCCTTTGCACGCAAGTTCACACAACCTATCATTCGACGAATGCTTTTCCCTAACAGTTCTACAATCCCTACCCGATTCAGCCACCAACATAGAGGTGAGAACTTGCGAATCCGCATACATCCTATATTTCCCTTCCTTTAAAATTCCCACCCTTAACTGCCATCTTTAATTTCTTTCCCAGCAGTCCCTAAACCTTCCGCCCCCCTTCCCTCCCCAGGCACTCTTCCCTCAAAACCTCTCAGTCTGACCTGAAGAAGGCCTTGGAGTAGGCCGAAAGCTCAAATCATCTACAGTGTGAGTGTCCTTTTACGTGTTATCTGTTTTATTCTGTGTTATATTGTGCCGTCCAAAAGTTATATTGCTCTTGTGAGTACTTCTGCATCATCGATATATATGTATTAAGCTAGTTGATTTTTCGGGTACCAGATCTTCCTGGGAAACCATAACCGGCACAGGGAAAGGAACTGGCCCCCCTACCCTGATGTGTGAATATTCACACGCCGTCGGGCTTTGTACATGGGTGAGCTCTACCATCACCTACTAAACCGACCTTCGGGTTGATTACTGTGTTTATGGTTTATATATATATTATATATTTTCACACATACACACATTAACAAATACACATATTCATATAAATATATATATATATATGTATAAAAATATACATACACTGTGTTTGACTTGTAAAAAGGTTCCTAATCCATGGAACTAATTTCAAACTTTTGAACATATTGTTCACTGGAGTAATAGTAATATTTATGCATTTTGTTCCAAATTTATTTAGTCCCTCGGAGCATGGGCAAATATTGGGACATTCATCCAGGACGAACAGAATATGAAGACAGTTTTAGTTTCACTGGATATATCATTCTCAGAGGTGCAAAGCAATACACAGAACCAATACCTTCATGCAGAAGAAGGAAAGAGGACCATCCATTTTGATTATCAGGTTCTTGCACAACTAATATCTTACAAATATATTTTTTGAATTAGACAATATTTAATTTCATCACTATAAATACAATGTTAATGCCAAACATAAGGATTTGGTGCTTTCTTCATGGACAACATTATAAAAGGCTCTGCTGGAGCTTCATAAACAATGCATAAGCTACCTTTGCTTTCTTAAGTTAGGTACTACGTGATGAATAAAAAAAACTACAATACACACTTAACAAATCTGAAATGGTAACCCAGAGTAATTCCTGTAGATGATTGATACTGTCATATTAGTTCAATTCTACCAGCATAGAATATTAATTCTTATATTCCAACTCCAATTATACAAACAAGACAATGGATAGTTTCATTATCCCAGCGGAGCGAGGCAACACCGTCCTGTGTGGCTTCCCAATAGCATGCAGTTGCCGAGTGAAATCCAGCTCCATTCCTTTGCATGATGGTCACCTCAACTGTCAAAAGGCCAAAAATAAAGTTCTGGTAGTATGTGTATTAGTAATCAGCACAGCACAAAAATACACAAAATTGTGGCTTCAGAACAAGTCAATAGTGGAATTCAAACAAACTTGCCCTTTGGCATGCATGGGACTTTTATTTTTTATCAAAAGTATAACGATTTTCATTGATGATGTGAATTTGGATGTCATTGGTATTCGCCCATAAGCCACACCATTTAAGGCTCAATGTAGGGTGTTATATTACAATAAAAGCATTAATCAAAATTATGACGCTCATTCAAGACTATATTTTGGTGGTCCCAGCCACCTTTGTCAGAGTACAAGGAGTAACTGATGGGGAGATTAGGAAAAGAGCTGCTGAGATGTTGGGGAGAGTGAGGATAAACAGAGTGGCACACAGAATCGGTTGTTGAGAGAGCAGGAGAGGATATATTAGCAAATGGAAAGGATTTAACAAGTCAGATGCAAGCTGATTCTAGGGATCTTAATTGGATTGGCGTGGCTGATGATGGGAGGGAGTAAATACTGGATTCTTTGTAGCATTGTCAAAATTTCCACTGTGGGTGGCTGCGTGCCTGGGAAGAGTGGATGTGTAGTGGACAGGATGCTGTAGTTGTTAATTCTAATATTGATGGGCGTGGTGCATTGGCCAATATAATAAGCTGGGCAGAGAGTACATTATAGGAGATATATGATATTTTTAGAAATGCATGATGAAGTCAGGAGGGAAAGGAGATATTTGAGAAGGTGCTGCTGCGGAAGGGAATTTGTGACAAGGATTTCGCCTCTAGCACGATCACATTGAGGAGGAGGGGTTTTGGGAATTGGAGTGGATTTAGAAAGAGCCTGGATTTAAGAATATTTTAAAGCTTTGCTGGGCATTTAAATGTTACAGAGTGGTATTTGGAAAGTTGTTTTTGGTAATGTTTTTGCTCTTGGAGAGAATGGGGTAAAAATCTCTAAGAATAATTTTTATGGATAGCACGCCAAGGAAGTAGGATGTGCAAATAGACAGACAATCATTTTTCTTCTTAGGGGATATTTTAGGGGTGTATGGAAAATACTATAAACTTTTGGAGTCAAATAAAGAGAGCACATATCAGCAGAACTGCAATAAAGGAGTAAATAAGCACAAGTGTTAAATAAAAACATCTTTCAAGAGAGATTGATATTAGGATATGACTCACATCCACGCAAATGTAACTTGGTTTCTCACAAGTAGAAGGAAAATTTAAGCCTAAAAGTTAAGGAGAATTGGCTATTCGCATTTACTACATATCTTTTAGAACATGTCAGAAGTTTTGAAAACCTAAATAGAAAATGCCTCTTTCTTAGAAATCAAATCAAGTTTAGAAAATATCCTCTAGATTTATTAAATATGGTGTTTAAATGACACTCATAAAGAATTATTGGAAACCCTTGGACTTCTATGTACCCAAGAATATATTATTTGGAACTCACATTGAAAATGGTAAATAAGCTCCCATAAATATTCAAAAAAGAAGAAGAGACTTGAACACTGACAAGATTTAATTAATGCTCAATCTTCCCGTGTGAAATTTACATTTTTAAGAAACTTTTAAGGCCCTGTGTCGGGATTGTGTCTTAGGAACAGAACAAATTTTGCTGGTTTTGCAGTTGCATTTGGTTTGTGGTATTTTTGGAATTGGGGAATCAAGGGACAAGCCTGGTGGTTTTGAGAATACAGATTTTCAGGTATCAATAAAGACACATAATAATCCACAATAATAGCACTCTCATCAGATCAAGATTTTGGAGTGACATAAGGTAAAGTTATTAAATGGTCTACCTACTTTTAATCTTTAAACTTACTGACAAATTTGAATGGTTTTTGCAGGCCAGAAATTCCCTGGAGGCATCTCTCACCAATGTCAATAGTCCATGAGGTTATTTTTTCTCTTTCAAAAAAGTTTGATTTCAGGACACCTTCAACACTTTCCTTAATAATATTTTGTATTGCTTCATCCTCTGACCATTGGGGTCCCTATCATGTAAAAGTCACTTATTAGTTACTATAATTGATATGTATATTGCTTGGCATCTTAAGAATCATCTATTGTCACCTTATCGTCATCTTCTTCAGGGATTATGGACATTGCTGTGATGGATATGTTAATTGAACTAGAAGCATTTAGGAAAATATGGCATCAGTTTACCTAAAGAAATAATTCAAATAAAAATAGATATCATACCCCATCAGTAATTAGATGTGTAGGTAGTCTTATGGTATTAGCTGTTTCCTTTTGGAATTGCTTCTTGCAGACATTAAAAGTAGTTCATATTTAACAGGTGTTGTGGAACACCTTACAAGGAATTGTAATTTTAGTTGGGCAAGAGTTGTAACTAGGTACATAATCATGACTATGATATGTGACTATCATGTGTACTATTCATCATCACATTCATGACTATGAATGTGACTATCACACAGAAAAGTGATTTTTCATTTAATGCAGCATTTCAATTATATCTTCTCATTGATCTGATAAAAATATATAGGTCTCATTTCAGCTATACATACATTACATATAAGGAACTCTGTAATTAATTTTGAATTGGAATGCATTTTCCCTATTATCAGTTTTAACATTACTTCATCAACTTTGAGAGATGGTAGAGGCCTTTGCGGAAATCCATTGGTAAAGCACGACAGAAGAATAAAAAAAGACTGCATTTCCTCAGGAAAGAATTTATTGCTGTAGACTAGTTTCAGTATACTGTAGCATCTAGATGATCATACGGTGTAGCGAAACTAGTCAACAGCAATACATTCTTTCCTGAGGAAACAAAAGCCTTTTTGAATTACATTAACGTTAAGTGATGATCTATTTTGCTGGAATTCATATATCATTTGTATTCAAACATTTAACAATTTCACTCAGGGAAAATAACAAATGTAAAACTAAGAAATATCGGAGTAGTTAATTATCTCACCCATTAAGTATGGGGCGGTCACATATTGTGAGAAAATTACTGGAGCTGATCATTACTAAAATATTGTCAATGTGACCATTTCTTATAAAATACTGAACGTAGATGTAACATTTTAGTTTATCTAATAGTAAAATTAAGAATCGTTAAATGGTCTGGATTGGCATGTAAAATTTTACCTTAAATACAGGTAGAAAACATGGAAATGTCATTAGTTTTTCTTACGGCTTTTCAACCGCTTCAATGCTACCATTCACCATGGTAACAAATCAACAAATAAATGAGTGAGAAAAATGAGAAAAGAAAAATGGGGTAACAAAAATACAATGTAACAATATGGGCATGAAATGATAACGATGACCAAGAAGTCTAAAATAAAGGGATATTAATGACTGTATAATACGTATATGCTTCGTGTTACAGCAAGAAATGCAGAGATTCGAACGCTTTTTGAGCATGGTTTCGCAGCAGTAATGTTTTTATCAGCTGAATGTTCGCAATGATGTTGTAGCTGCCGTCAGAGTTATACTTAAGGATGATGAATCGAAAGAATTTAACATTGTAAGATAAATGTCCAAATAGTAGATGGAAAGGCGAATCGGCGTGGTTACGGATTATCTGCATCATCTCTATGATGTTGTAATGACAAAATACCATTTTTATTGATTCCATGGATAATTAGTAGTAAATAACCATTATCAAGGACATATACTCAACATTTCATTAAGAGAGAATCGTAATCAAACGTATACCGCGGAAATTATTTGTCAAATGACACGCGATATTTACTACGCGTCGGAGAAACTTCATTTCTGCGTAGGGCAGCGGGGCTGTAAATTTGACATGGGTTATTAATGAGGAATAATCGTTGAATAGTTCTATAGTACCGTCATAATCGTTTATTTTAGGCTGTCAAATTATAGAAGATACATTACAGCGTATTGCCATAAAATGTTGCAACAAGTGCGTGTCAAGTTCTTACGCAGTTCTGTGCAGAAAAATCTACGATCATTGCATTGTGGAAGTGTAAAATGTGGTTCGAAAGAAAAGCAAGCAAACAACGACAGAAAAGGCAACGGTCTGAAAAAGATAGGTATTAATCGTAGAGTATAAGCTATTATAACATTGGTTACACATAGAGTCGTCATATTCTAGAAGTTAGTTATGGTAATGCAAAAAAAAATCTTCCTTTAACCCCAGATGTTGTAAATAATTTTTTCTTAATACCTGTTGAAGACAATTCGTTCTCTCGAAACGCTGATGCTACCAATATTGGCAATATGCTGCAAAATCTTCCACCAAGTAATTTAAATTTTAAATGGAAATTTGTTACTTCATTTGATATTATATCGACTTGACGTTTTTATAAATCAAACCACTTTGGTTTTCTGCATAAACTAAATAAAGTTTTTGTGGAAAAGCAAAGTGGTTTGATTTATAAAAACGTCAATATGAAGATTTTCCACCAAGTTACGCCAGAAACTGTTTTATTATATCGACTGTTAAAAAACTTTAAAAAACCCAACAGTAAGGATATTACAGGTGTAATTACCTAATCAAGGACATCATTGTGTTCATTGCGGAACCGTTAGCTATGTTAATCAACCTATTTTTTGACACGAGATTTTCCAACAGCTCTAAAATATTCCAAAACACTACCTGTCCATAAGAAAAGTGATAACAATGATTTAACTAACTACCCCTCCATTTCCGTAGTCCCTGTTTTTGGTTAAATTTTTGAAACTCTAATGAAAGATCAAATATGTGATTTTTTGTGTCAAATAATCTGTTTTCCAAATCAAAGAATGGCTTTCGATCTGGGAGATCTACAATTTCGGCCGTAGAGTCCAAAGATTTTTGTCATTAATGCATTTAAAGAGAAAGAATCAGTCTCTGCAACACTATGTGGTCTTAGTAAGGCTTCTTCCGACTATGGTAATCGTTCAGTAATACTACCAAAGCTAGAATATTACGGTGTTAAGGGAGTTGCACTGAAACTAATGAAGTCATATTTGGATGATCCAATTGGTAAAACTTGATGGCTGTCGATCTGCAACTCTTTAAGTAAAATGTGGTGTACCACAGGGCTCTGTGCTTGACCCAGTACTTTTCATCATCATGATTAATGATTTGCCCTGTAACATGAAATCTACAGCTGTTTTGTATGCTGAGGACACTACTTTTATTCAAAAATGTCAACATCTAGAAGATGCAAAGGTATGATCTAGTGTTACCCAAAGACAGGCTAAGGAATGGTTTGATATTAATCATTTACTGGGAGACCCACATCGGTCAGATATGCATTAAACTGAGTAAAGCTGTTTATATGTTAAGAAAGCTCAACTTTCTCATTTAAAATGAGTATCATTTAACACTTTACCATGCCTTCTTTCAATGTCATTTTTATTATGGTGTTGAGTTGTGGGACCATTCTTCATGTGTTAAACAAATTTTGCTACTGCAAAAGAGAGCTCTCTTGCTAATATACCACCACGCGATTCCTGCAAACCTTTTTTTGTTAGGAATGGAATCATGACTGTATTTAGTTTGTATATCTTTAAGGCTCTGATTCATGTGAAAGTTCATCTAGAAACTTACCAATTAAGATCTCACATCCATAACCTCCCCACAAGAGGTAAAGTGAATCTGTAAAGTGTTAATACTACTTACACTTTTTTCTTTTGATTGTCATCAACTTGCAACACATTTCATAATATGAGCATACGGCTACATAACTAACTATCTGCCTACTCGGTTGAAGTCGGACTGTGTCCAGAGTTTCAAGAATAGGGTATATACCTGGTTACTTGCTCACCCACTTTACTCATTGGATGAATTAATTTGTGACAATCTTCATCAAATTTAAGAACTTACATTTATATATTAAGTAATATTTATATTGACGGCATTTTAATATGGTTGTATCATTTTTCAAAATGAATAAAGTATTATTATTACTTGATAGTTGTGTTTTTTAAGTGTGTGATATTCTCACAAAAATATGAGATAACTATGAGAATGCATATATTTTCTTGCATAACTAGACCCTGAAACAGCCAGACCTTTGTACTTGGATGCGCAAGCTACAACTCCAATGGTATGTAGTGCTTTTCATTCATTTCATTGTTGATCCTATTTAAATATGTAAAATGTTTCAATACATTTCTTGTAGGATCCGAGGGTGTTAGATGCAATGTTACCATATTTCACATATTATCATGGAAATCCACATTCTAGAACACATGCTTATGGATGGGAGAGCGAAAAGGCAGTAGAAGATGCACGTAAGGTTTGTATTGCCCATCCTCTTTCTGTTTATGAATTTTCACGAATAATTGGACTTTTTTGGCTGAAAAATGTGTAGATTCATGTCACATTTTTGTCATTGCCTTTTTCCAATTGCAGAAGGTGGCAAACATAATCTGTTGTGACCCAAAAGAGATTATATTTACGTCTGGAGCGACTGAATGTAATAATATAGCAGTGAAGGGTGTGGCACGTTTTTACTCGAGTAAGAAGAAACATATAATCACCACTCAAACTGTAAGCAATCAGTTTATTCTGTATTTATTTGAGTAAATACTCCAATGAAATATTAGAGAGCAAAAAATGTGAAAGCATGCTTAATTTTAATGTAACGGTTTCCATTATCTATCTATATTAGCTAGATGAAACAGCTGCCATTAACTCTGCACTTTAAGGCTTTTGTGGAATTGTTTGATGTCCATATGTGTAATTTGTACCTTATGATGCCGCAAGTCGGTTACACATGTTGTACCTTAAAACAAAATCTATGGAAAATTACAAACTTATTTAATTTTGACAGCTATCATTAAATAACATAATAAAATAATAAATCGCCAGCTGTATGCTAGTCCCATGATACAACCATTGTAAATTATAAACATGATTTTGAATTGGTTACTTAGTAAAGATTTTATATCTGGCTTGACCTGCTAATTAGAATTAGCAATGAACATTCATGGAGCTCCTAAAATTGGATGGAAAGAATCTGTGCAAAAAATGCACAAAAGTAAATTGCTCCTATATTATCAAAATGTTCTTGCTTTGAAATCTAACTTAAATGTGATTAATCTGGTAGCTTCCTTCTCCTGCTGTGATGAATCACGGTGGATGCTTATTTTAAACATATGCGAAAGATGATATGTCTTCAAGTTTGAAAATTGAGGGCGAGCAAACTATGTTAGTGTATTGGATAAGGCGTGTCAACCCATAACTACACAAGGAACAGCATTTCTTATAAAAAGTAGTCAAGGAAACACATAACAGTCTCTCTCTTTAGTGGACAAAATTTAGGATTATTTCACTTACTACCTTGAACAAAAAGTTCCCGGAATAACCACCGTGTGGCGCTCCCATCGTTCCGATTTGAGTTCTGTTTTTTTTTTGTTAAATTGGTACATCTGTTGTTGATATTCCCTTTAAATCTTAGTGTCATAACTTGACATTTGCAAAAGTTACGTAGCCAAGAGTACATCTATCTCTGTGTGTGTTGGCGATTTTTTACAATGGCAGAAATGGATTTAAATTTGCAACAACGAACTTGTATTAAATTTTGCATAAAAAACGGATTTAGTGGCGCACGGACGTTGGAAATGTTGGAAAAGTGTTTCGGCAACGATTCTCTAAAAAAAACGGTCGTTTACCAGTGGCACGAGCGGTTCAGAAGTGGTCGTGAGTCAATCGAAGATGATGAACGCAGTGGCAGACCATCGACATCGAAATTCGGTGAAAAAATTGATAAAGTAAAAGAAATGTTGGTCAATAACCGCCAATTAACCATCAGAGAAATAGCGGAGGACTTGAACATTGCCTATGGATCCGCCCAAGACATTGTGGTTAATGATTTGGGTTTCCGTCGTGTAGCAGCAAAGTTGGTGCCAAAAGACCTCAATTTCATGCAAAAAAGAGACCGTGTTGACGTCGCAAAAGACATGATTTGCGAGGCTGAATCCAATCCCACATTCATCAAAAGGATCATTACTGGAGACGAGACGTGGGTTTATGAGTACGACACGCAATCCAGACATGAGGCAAGTGAATGGCGTTCACCAAATGAGCCGAGACCAAAAAAACCACGTCGTTTTCAGTAAAAAAAGAAGGCAATGCTGACGGTTTTCATGGATTACAACGGTGTAGTGCATCATGAATTTTTGCCAGAAGGCCAGACAGTAAACAAAGAGTATTATTTGGGCATTATGAGACGTTTGCGTGAAGCAATTCGCCGAAAGAGACCAGAAATCGTCGCACAGTGCGTCGAGACCGTCGCACAGTGCTATCATTATTCGTAATTTTTTGACGAAAAATGCAACAAATACCATCCAACAGCCACTGAATTCACCTGATTTGGCTCCCTGTGACTTCTTTCTGTTCAATCGAGTTAAAAAACCATTACGGGGAACGCGTTTTAGCAGCCGAGAGGAAGTAATGGAAAAATCACAGGAAGCACTGATGGACATACCGAAAACCGAATATAAAAAATGTTTCGAGGATTGGATCAAGCGCTGGCATAAGTGTGTTGCAGTCGATGGGGATTACTTTGAAGGGGACAATATAGATTTAGATGAATAAACTTGTATTTTTAATTTTCTGAATAAATTCCGGGAACTTTTTGATCAAGGTAGTATGGATTTCTTGTCAGGTCTTTTGGTAACATCCCATCTTCATTCTCTTATTAAATGATCATTGCAAATTTGTCTAATTCCTCCCATTTGTGGTCACCCTATTTGTAACTATGAGTGAATATTGACCTCCGTTATGATGATAAAGAACACATGATATTTCTCCAATATTTATTGCAATAGCATAGCATTGTCCAAAAATTGGAGTAAAAACTCGAGAGCAATCAGAAGAAGTGTCAATAGGTTATCAATATTTTCATGACGTATAACTTATGCCTTATGTACAACCCTTATGCACTGCACTGCAAGTTTCATTTTTGCTGCTGATGACTTAAAATTTCTAATAGACTGATTAGCACTTTTTTATAGGAACATAAATGTGTCCTTGACTCCTGTCGAGCACTAGAAGCTGAAGGTTTTTCAGTGACTTACTTACCAGTGGGGAAGACTACTGGCATGGTCGATCTGAATCAGTTGGAGGATGCTATTCGACCTGACACATCACTGGTTTCCATAATGACAGTAAATAATGAAATTGGTGTCAAGCAGAAAGTGAAGGAAATAGGTAGGTGTTATAGGATTTGATGGCTATTGCATGAAGAGAACCTGTGATTTTCATTTCATCAGTTAATAGCTTTTGTGGCTACTTTGATGAGGGAGACGACCTTGAGATGGATCATGGTTGCATAGTATTGGCAAGGTCCTAATTCATTATATCAGAACTGTGTCCTGATGACCAATGACCACATTTTAATTCCAGTGATTTATGCTTGATTATTCAGTAAATATTTACTTAAAAAACAAACATAATAGACTCATTTATCACCCTTGTTGACATTTGGATGACTTCTCTTAAAACGTCCAGGTGCACTCTGCCGGAAGAAAAAGGTGTTGTTCCATACGGATGCTGCTCAGGCTGTTGGGAAAGTTCCCTTGGATGTCAATGATATGAATATTGACCTGATGTCAATTAGTGGGCACAAGATATATGGACCAAAAGGTATAATAATATACTTATTTTTCCAGAAGACACAGTGTACAGTATTGAGAATACCTGCATGACAGCTGTATAGAGCATGCCAATAGGCTGTTATTATTATTATGTAATCTACCATTTAAAGTAGGTTTTTGGATTTACACAACTGCCAAATAATTTTGTGACTCCTAACGAAACCCAATCCAGCAACCCACTCTACATCAGGTCCCTTTTCATCTCTGTGCCCTTCCTTCCTCCCTTCATTACGTCCAACATCCCAATCCTGTTCCTGCCCTTTCCTCATTTGCCTAACATTCTCCCCTCTATAATGATTATAATGTCCATACAATGATGGACAATGGGATATAGGATCACATAGCTCCCAAATAGAAATACATACAAATACAGGAAACTAATATACTCATTAAGTTTTAAATAAATGTTCATTAACACTACAATAACACTCAACCAGATTTGGTTGACTGGTACTTACAGGATTAATGTATATGGTTTTCTTTCCAATGAAAGGTATTGGTGCATTATACGTACGGCGCCGACCCAGGGTGCGGTTGGAGCCCATCCAGAGTGGAGGGGGGCAAGAGAGGGGCATGCGGAGTGGAACTGTGCCGACACCACTTGTTGTTGGCTTTGGCGAGGCCTGTGATATTGCCATGAAGGAGATGGACGTGAGGGAGTATTTGCAGCACTGTCAAATAATTGTGGCGCTCATGCATGCTTCCTCCAAATTGACCTTCCCCTTTGCTTGTGTGTTCTCCCAGTGGCTATTGAAGGGCTGAAGCCTATTTCAAATTTTCAAAGTCCTTTCTTTTTCTAGTATGATCACCGATACATTGAGATGCTGTCAAAGAGGTTGTTGGACAAAATCACAAGCAAAGTTTCACATGTCTATCGAAATGGAGATCCTGTACATACCTATCCTGGATGCCTTAACCTGTCATTTGCATACATTGAGGGTGAGTAATAAATTTCATTATTATTCCAATATACAGCATGGTATTTAATCTGGTATTATGGTCTTTTGTGTATGTGCCAAATTTATATGTCCTACTAGATATGCACCAGCATGGTGTTTGTGTCCAACCTCAGTTTCTTCAAAATAATACATGTGCTTTTTTCCCCAAATTATTGTTCTCTATTTGCTGTGTCATGCCTAGCAGCAGAAGAGAGTCGAGGGTTCTGCAGTCATCATCTCATGAAATCCTGCAGAGGGAAAGAGACAGCAACAATGAAGAGGGCTGTACTAGTTAGAATAGGGACTTAGAGTCTTAGTACTGTGTTGAGGACAGGAAAATCAGAAAATATAAAGCGAGAGATAGAAAAAGGAGATATTGATATTTTAGGGCTGTGTGAGGTGAGATGGAAGGATAGCGGGGATTACTGGAGTGATAGTTATAGAATAATATTCAGCGGCGGGGATAATGTTGAATAAAAAGGTAGGGAGAAGTATAGTAAACATAGAACACACGACCAATAGAATATTATTAGTAGAAGTAAAGGCTGAACTAATAAACTTGGGCATTATTTCAGGTGCACATGTCACCGAGCAATCATAAGGAGGAAGAAGTTGTAGTAGCATTAAGGGAGGCGACAGACAGCTGAGGTCATTTGTGCTACTAGGAATGGATGGGAAAGGAAGAAGAGTGAAGAGAAACCCGGTGTCAGTCAGCATTAGCCTACTCTTAATGAAAGGTGCCAAGGGGTCTGCAGTTTCACGTCCTATCCGACGTATGGCGTACTCACTCAAAATGCTCTCCACAATGCACTTCATGTAGGGATCGAAGCGGTACTTCTGAAAAATATCTACCGTCTTCAGGATATTTCCCAATCCCCAGGAAGAAGTTGACAGGGTATATAATCAGTTAGAGGACAAAATTATGAATTTTCCTGAAGGGAAACACTGTTAGTGATGGGGAGTAGGAACACAATGGTAGGCAAAAGAAAGGAGATGGTGGTGAGGTGGGGGACTACGGTTTACTCACAAGAAATGGTCACAGATAGAAAGCAAAGTAGTTCTGCATAAGACCAGACATTAATCATAGCGAACACTCAGTTGAGACACCACAGCAAGTGTAGGAAAAAATGAAAAATACCTGGGCATGCTGAAAGGTATCAGTTAGACTATAATATGGTTAGGCAGAGACTTTGTAGGAACAGGAACATGATCAAATTGCACAGTTTTTTGGGATTGGATGTGGACTCTGATCACATTTTAGTAATTATGATGTGTAGCAGTGATTCAGAATATTAAAACGAGGAAAACTATTTAAGAAATGGAATATTGAAGCATTGACTGGAACAACAAGGGAGAGTAATAGCAGGGCATAGAGAACATCATGAGGAAAGGGAGTTGAGTTCTACAGGGTCCATTCAATAAGTATCGGGACTGGTTCCAAAAATCAAAATTTATTGCAGTTATCATTACAATTACTTAATAATCTTCAAAATACATTCCTCCTGCATCAATACACTTATTTCGGCATGTCTGCCACTTGTGAAAAACCTGCTGGAAGTCGGTTTCCGGAATACTGTTGAGTCTTTGTCATCACAGCATGAACTGCCGCGATGGAGTCGAACCAATATCCTTTGAGCTCCCTTTTTATTCGTGGAAACAAGAAAAGATCAGGTGGAGCCAGGTCGGGGCTGTAGGGGGGTTGGGGTAATGTTGCCATGCCGAATTTTGTCGGCAGCAAAATTTCCACCACCGACAGTTTTTGTTCCTCACTGAAGGAGAAGAGAGAAGATCACTTGCGGCACCATCTTCGCACACACTTTCCTCATTGCAAGATACTCTGTTACAATGGTGCGGACGGTTCCGACTGGAAGGTCGGTCTCCTCACTGATAAGGGCCATGGTTAAACGCCTGTCAGAGTCCAAAACTTTTTTTCACTTTGGTCACCTGAGCATCGGTTCGAACGGTCATCGGGCGTCAGACGTGGTGTTTGCCTTCGAAGAGCTCTAGGCCTTCCTTAAACATTTTTTGCCACTCAAAAACTCTTATGCAGCTTAAGGCATCATCCCCATAAGTCTGTTTAATGAGTTCAAGGGTCTCCGAAGTGGATTTCACGAGTTTAATGCAAAATTTTTACACTGTAGTGTTGCTCGACGGAGCGCTCCATAATGGCGCGATGGCAACAGAAACGACCACGTGTCATAAAAATCCACCTCCTGTCTCAATGCACGCCCGGAGGTGACTGAAATAAACTGCGCCTGAGTGGTGAAGGACCCCTCTAGCGAGCCGATTGGTCGGACCCCTCATCCACTGCTCCATTGAGGCTACGGCGAACCAGTCCCGACACTTATTGAATGGACCCTGGATAGAGGAAAAATGAGAACATATAACAAAAGGTATGCTGAAAGCCACAAATGAAATTATAGGAATCATGTATTACAGACAAGATGATTAGAAAGATAGATGACAGGATGAAATGGAAGAATGCAAATGCAGAGTTAGGTAGAATGAAGGATAGTGTGTGGAATAATTAACTGAGGCATGAAACAAATAGCCTTTAAGAAGGGTGGTAGAAAACACCTTTAAGAAAGGTGGTAGAAAACAGAGGGCAAGGATATGGAAAGTTTACAGAGATCTGGCAAAATTGGTGCTCTGTATAGGAAGTTGAAAGCACTGTCAGGAAGTAAGAAGGGAAAATCCTTTCAAACAATCAAAGATAAGTCTTGAAAAATTGTTGTTTGAACTAGGGAAGATTCAAGAGGGGAAAGGAACATATAGAATAACTATACAATAAAGACAGTAGGCCAGCAAGGTTAGACTTAGAAAGATAATATAGCATAGATGAAGGTAAATTCCAAGGAACTGCAGGAGATGCCGCAAGAGTAACTTTTTATGCAGTCTGTTGAATCCTCAACCTGTACATATATGTCTCTTGACTGCTCTGGTGTGATTGGGAGGAGGCATGTGAGGAACTGGAGATAGGAATGAAAGTTGGTGGGGGATTCTTAAAATCAGTTTTGTGGATGATCAAGCCGTAATTTGTCAGTCAATTAAGCAATTATAAAGCATTGCCGAGTGCACTGAAAACTCAGTGCAATAGGTATGGTACGTGAATAAATAAAATCAAAATGAAGGTTATATGGTTTTCCAGAAAGAGAAAGACTTAAGTTAAATATTAAAATATGATTTCATAAACTGGAGCAAGTGTAGCAGTTTACCCAGTACGCAAGTCCTCTGGATCCAAATGGTCCAAGTAGTAGGGACAGAAGATGAATTGTATTAGATGAAGAAGCTTTCACAAGGGAGGGAATTGATGGTAGGGACATTGAGTAAGAATGTTAAGAGAAGGCTCATCAGAACTTGGATGTGGAGCGTGAGGAAATGTTGCAATTGAAGCAGGATGATGGGCGTAGATTGGAGGCTTCTGAAATGTGGGTGTTGAGAAGGATGGAGAAGGTGAAGTGGACAGAAAGGAAATCAAATGAGGAAGTGCTAGGCATGGTGGGGGAGGAAAGGGGATTGTTGGGAGAAATCATAAGGAGGCAGAAAAAATGGATGAAGGGCATATTGATTGGCAGTGGGACGTTGAAGAAGGTAATAGAGGGGAGAAAGTAAGGAAGGAAGGAATTGTAGGATATTGATTCGGTGAATGCAGATAGGAGTGAGAAAACTTCACGTTCATGTGCTAATTGCACATTGTGCTGTTCAATGCGTGATAGTTTGAGGAACATGTTGAGCACTACATGATAAATCACAGTAAGAATGAGATTACTGTATCAACAAAAACGATTTTAATTGAAGCAAGAAAATTAGCAATAGGTATGTCATTTGTCAATTTTTTTGGGGAAACATCATGGTGTTAGAGATTCACGGAGGGAAATGGTCTGTGCATACGTGCCAGAACCACAATAGCCCAAAAAGTGCCAATTGAATACGAAAGAAGGTTAAAATGCACCAACTCATGACGTCAGAGTGATGGGAAGAATGAAATGGCTGTCAGTTTCTAGTTTTTGTGATTGCTTGTAAAAGTCGTGGCAGAGGGTTAAAGTGAGACCATCATAATGTCTTTTTGAAATTTGGGATGAGCAATAAACTTGATGACGCCGTGTGTGTCGAAAGTGATAACCCCAGTGAAAATAACTGAGGAAATGATTTACTGGTAGTGATGAATTTCTAGGATTCTGTGATGAATAAATGTTGATATAACTTCTAATTTGTTTCAGGAAACTGCAGGGTATGCTGTAACAGTAACTTTTAACGAAGTCATCTGCTAACATTCATTTCAATGCAGCAATTTCATAGTGTGAAAATCATTCACCTTGATCGGGATGGTCATAATTGTTGCTAATTTGTTAATGTAACAAATCAATTTTATTTGTATTAAGTGTTAACATTAAAATATTTTTATGCTTTCTGTCTGATCGAAATATTTTTCGTAAATTGTAACCTGAAAAATCCCTGTTTATCTTATAGACTAGGAAATACAGTAGTTGTATTATTGAAATATACAATAGACTCTGCAGAGTGCAATCTTATGCAAGTAAAATTATGTAATACATTTTAAACTGTTTTAGTGTATCTACTTGCCTTAATGCTATGAGTTTAATTTTTATGTTGTGTCTAAAGAATGTAGAAATGACAGAACTTATGTCCTCTCTTCTAGCCAATGAATCCAAAGGAAATGATTATGTTTCCTTTCCTCTCAAATAGTAATATGAAACTTGCTCAATTTAATTCAGTTATTAATTTTTTTATTTAGTTCTCATTTGATGAAAATTTTGACATGAGTGGAGACATTGTTGGAACTCACCAAAATAATTGTAATTATGATGACTACTTACCTCAAATTGCAATTAGTTGAACTTGAATGTGGATTGAATATTCCATGTTTTCATACCCTTAGAAAAAAAATTGGCAAATGATATTTTATATTTTATGGTCTACTTTTCATGGGTGATAAATAGTTATGCCTTATTAAGTTATGGCTGTGAGTTAATTGATACTGAATGTTCTATATGAAGTCTGATTTTATATCTCTTGACCGTCCCTGTCTGCTCCTGTATATAAATGAGTATGTTATTGCTAATGAATGACATTTTTTTCATGTCCTTGGACCTTTCAGCAGGACATTCCTGAAACACTTTGGCTCATGCTGGCTCACTTGCTTGTTTTCTAAGAAGCCTTTTCTTTGAATTTATAGGCGAGTCACTGTTGATGGCATTGAAAGACATAGCTCTCTCAAGTGGCAGTGCATGCACATCTGCTTCCCTCGAGCCTTCTTATGTCTTGCGAGCCATTGGAGCTGAGGAAGACCTTGCACATTCGTCAATCAGGTATTATTACCAGTCACTGAAAATGGTCTTGCATATTTCCATGGGATCGTTTTGGTTCCAGGTTTGGTTTGTTTCAGCCTCAATGCAAAATTTTGGTTTAATTGCAGCAGTAGCGTTGGCATGTATGAATAATAAATTTTAGCAATGACCTAAAAAATTGAATGACCCTGTGAAAAGTGTTGGCTGACCTTTTTTTTATTTATTAGGTAATCTACTGGTTAAGGTAGGTTTATGGATGGACACTGCTACCAAACAAATAGTTTGTGACTCCAAACAAAACCCAACCCAGCAACCTACTTGACATCAGATCCCTCTTCATCTCTGTGTACTTCCTTCCTCCCTTCATCCTGTCCAACATCCCTGTCCTGTTCCTGCCCTTTCCTTGCTTACCCAACATTCTCCCCTTTATTACCTTATTCAACATTCCACTACCACTAAATATGCCTTTCATCCATTGTTCCTGCCTCCATAGGATTTCTCTCAACAAACCCCTCTCCTCACCCACCATCCCTAGTACTTCCTCATTTGTTTTCCTTTCGGTCCATTTCACCTTCTCCATTCTTCTCCACACCCACATTTCAAAAGCCCCCAATCTACGTCTATCCTCCTGCTTCAGTGACCACGTTTCCGCGCCGTACATAGCTACGCTCCATATCAGAGTTTTTACGAGTCTTGTCTTAACATCCCTACTCAACGTCCCCGTCATCAACTCTCTCCTCCTTGAGAAAGCCTCCTTGCCTAGCGCAATTCTTCTCCTTACGTCCCTACCACTTTGACCGTATTGGTCCAAAACACTTCCAAGATATGTAAACTGCTCTACCTGCTCGATTCTTTCCCTGCCTATTTTTATATTTAGCTCAGCCTTTTTCTTTCTGGAAAATCGCATAACCTTTGTTTTATTAATATTGATTCTCATCCCATATTTATCGCACTGAACCTCCAATTCACTCAGCAATGCTTGCAACCCGTTGGCTGACTGAGCAACTAATGCTTGGTCATCAGCAAACCTAACCGATTTTACGAATTCCCCTCCAACTTTCATTCCTACCTCCAGTTCTTCCCATGCCTCTTTAATCATTTCCTCCACATATACATTGAACAGCACCGGTGACAATGGGCAACCCTGCCTTACACCTCTTCCTAACACTGCCCATCCCGACTATCCGTTCCCCTCTTGCACCTGAGCAGTCTGAGACTTGTACAGGTTGCGGATCAGTCTCCTGTCCAAGGACATGCTAATGAGAAAATATTTTCCCTGAACTATTTTTCTTAACCTCCGTGGTTTATCTTGTCATTAGCATGTCATTCCTACGTATATTCATCTCCTTCATCACAGTTTTGCATTTTGGGAATAGAAAAAAGTCGCAGGGGGTGAGATCTGGCAAATAAGGAGGATAATCAAGGATGTTCATTGAATTTGTTGCTAGAAACTGGGGAACAATCAATGCTGAATGTGCAGGTGCATTGTCATGGTGAAATATCCATCCATCGTGTTCGGTTAAAATAGTGTGCACTGTTGATTTTCCTAAATTAAGTTCATCAGCTGTCATTCGGATAGTTATTCGACGATCGTTAAGGACAAGGGACCGCACATGATCAATGTTGTCGGCAACACAGGCGGTTGAAGGTCTTCCTGGCCTTAAATCACCTGTGAGCAAAACCAAAACCAACAGCCGAAATGAGCGAAGACAGAGTTACGACTGCCTCAAAGCCATGTGCAATTACACAGTATCCCGCAAGGGTGTATGGTGGGGGTGCTAGGACATCGGCAAAGCATGCGCAAATATTAGTTTATGTGTTTCACCATATGTATATTTGCTCATTTACACATACACACATGCTTACTACCCTATTCAATAAATACGCGAACTTTAGGACATACAAACTTTATTTGCCAAATATAGTCTACATCAATTTTGTCCCCTTTAGAGTACTCTCCATTCGTTGCTACGCACTTATTCCATCTTCTTTTCCACTAATGAAAACTTTGTTGCAATTTTCCACAGTTAAAACTTTATTGCCGACCATGGTTTCGATACACTGTATCATCTTCAGGTGAGGGAGAGTACAGGGAGAAAGGATATATATACCAAGGAGGGGTGGCAGGGGAGGAGGGAGCGGGTGGGAAGGGGGGGTGGGGTTTTGTCATACAAAGAAAGGCAGGAAAAACCAATGGAACCCCCCGAAGTACGGGCAGCTCACTCTTCGGGGGGGGGGGAGGGAGGTGTCGCCATAATGGTCACTGAGGGAAGTTAATAGACAAAAGTGGGGAGGGGCAAGAGAGGAACTGAATGTCGTTAAGTAGCTCTATCTTCTGGTTTCTCCGTTGGATAATCTCTAAACTCTCGAGAGCGTCCAATTTCTTGCTCTTTTCGAATTTATGCAACGGCTTAAATTCAAAATCCGGGGAATGGTTCTTCTCCAAGAGGTGGGTGGCAAAGATGGATGTGGTGTTGCCTAACGCATAACATTTCCGATGCTCATTGATGCGTGTGGCGAAATTTCGTCCAGTCTGTCCCACATAAGTCGCATTACATTGGCACTTTAATTCATAAACACCACACTGTTTTTCGACGTCGAATTTATCTTTGTTTAAGCAGAGTGCTTTGGATATGGAAAATGGGGTGTAAAATGAAACACGGAATTTATCCTTGGGTAGAATGTTGGCAATTCTATAGGACAAAGAGTTTGAGAAGGGGATTTTGCACCATTTACGTGAGGGGTTGGAGTATGGCAGGAGTGTTGTGTGGAGCTCGACGGCACTTTTTCTCAGTTTTTTCCCTAATAGGGAATCAATGAGGTCGTCGTTGTAGCCATTCCTCTCTGCAATGAACTTGATGGTGGTGAGTTCTCGGTCAAAGGAAGTTTTAGGCATTGGAATGCTAATTAATCTGTGAAGCATGCAGTGGAAGCTTGCCAGCTTATGGGAAATGAGATGGCAAGAATCAGAAGGAATCACTAGGTCCGTATACGTGGGTTTCCTATAGATGGAAAAGACATGTTGGCTTCCTTTGATTTCAATCCCGAGGTCCAAGAAATTTATTGACTGGTTCACTCCCATTTCCATAGTGAAATTAATTGAATTATGCCTGTTGTTTAAGAACTGCACAAATTGGCTCAACTGCCTTTCACTACCACACCAACAACATAGTATGTCGTCCACATACCTATACCAATAGACGATGTTCTTAATAAGTTTTTCGTTGGAATCAAACAGCTTTTCTTCAAAAAAGTCTATAAAGACTTCGGCTAACAGGGGAGAGAGAGGAGAGCCCATGGCAAGACCGTATTTTTGCTTATAGTATGTACCATTGAAAAGGAAGTAATTTTGTTCCACACATATGTTGAGAAGCATAGAAATTTCTTGGATGAGGAGTTGGTTGGCTCCGGCCTTGCACAGTATGTTCTTGGCGTGTTCTAAGGCTTCCTGGGTCGGGATAGAAGTAAATAAGCTGCATACTTCGAAGGACACTAATTTGGAGTTCGGAGGTAACGTTATAGTTTTAAGGCGTTCCGTCAAGTCCACACAATTTTTGATAGCATACTTGGGGCTGAAATTTGACAATTGGCGGAAAATTGTATTAAGTTTGAAGGCTAACTTGTGTGCCGGAGCATTAATGCTAGATACAACTGGTCTAATTGGAACATCTTTCTTATGGAGTTTGGGTAAGCCATACATTCTTGGGGGCAATGGATTCATGTTATTAAGGAAGAATTTTTCTATATCCCTGAAAAGGTACACACACGATGCCACAGCGTTTTTAATAATTTTCTGGTAAGAAGATGTAGGATCCTTAAGCAGGATATCGAACTCATTGTTGGAAATGAAATCACAGCACTTTTTAACGTAGTCCGCCTTGTCCAAAATCACTACGCAATTACCTTTATCAGCTCTGCTTATGGAAAGCCCCTTCTCCACTACCATATGTCGAAGTTTCTTCATGGTGGCACCATCCGTTGTGTTGTGAAAGCCACAAGAAGAGGTCCTCCTCATGTCCGCTGCTATGATATTGGCGGCCAACTGTTTCAACCCCCTTGGTTGGTCCACTAGTGCAACTTCACAATCCGCTGACAAGTTTTTTTGTCTTTTTTTGTCTTTTTGTTTTTTTGAAAATGGGCTCTCCTCTCTCTCCCCTGTTAGCCGAAGTCTTTATGGACTTTTTTGAAGAAAAGCTGTTTGATTCCAACGAAAAACTTATTAAGAACATCGTCTATTGGTATAGGTATGTGGACGACATACTATGTTGTTGGTGTGGTAGTGAAAGGCAGTTGAGCCAATTTGTGCAGTTCTTAAACAACAGGCATAATTCAATTAATTTCGCTATGGAAATGGGAGTGAACCAGTCAATAAATTTCTTGGACCTCGGGATTGAAATCAAAGGAAGCCAACATGTCTTTTCCATCTATAGGAAACCCACGTATACGGACCTAGTGATTCCTTCTGATTCTTGCCATCTCATTTCCCATAAGCTGGCAAGCTTCCACTGCATGCTTCACAGATTAATTAGCATTCCAATGCCTAAAACTTCCTTTGACCGAGAACTCACCACCATCAAGTTCATTGCAGAGAGGAATGGCTACAACGACGACCTCATTGATTCCCTATTGGGGAAAAAACTGAGAAAAAGTGCGGTCGAGCTCCACACAACACTCCTGCCATACTCCAACCCCTCACGTAAATGGTGCAAAATCCCCTTCTCAAACTCTTTGTCCTATAGAATTGCCAACATTCTACCCAAGGATAAATTCCGTGTTTCATTTTACACCCCATTTTCCATATCCAAAGCACTCTGCTTAAACAAAGATAAATTCGACGTCGAAAAACAGTGTGGTGTTTATGAATTAAAGTGCCAATGTAATGCGACTTATGTGGGACAGACTGGACGAAATTTCGCCACACGCATCAATGAGCATCGGAAATGTTATGCGTTAGGCAACACCACATCCATCTTTGCCACCCACCTCTTGGAGAAGAACCATTCCCCAGATTTTGAATTTAAGCCGTTGCATAAATTCGAAAAGAGCAAGAAATTGGACGCTCTCGAGAGTTTAGAGATTATCCAACGGAGAAACCAGAAGATAGAGCTACTTAACGACATTCAGTTCCTCTCTTGCCCCTCCCCACTTTTGTCTATTAACTTCCCTCAGTGACCATTATGGCGACACCTCCCTCCCCCCCCCCCCGAAGAGTGAGCTGCCCGTACTTCGGGGGGTTCCATTGGTTTTTCCTGCCTTTCTTTGTATGACAAAACCCCACCCCCCCTTCCCACCCGCTCCCTCCTCCCCTGCCACCCCTCCTTGGTATATATATCCTTTCTCCCTGTACTCTCCCTCACCTGAAGATGATACAGTGTATCGAAACCATGGTCGGCAATAAAGTTTTAGCTGTGGAAAATTGCAACAAAGTTTTCATTATGTCTCGATTCCACAATATCACGCCTGATTCTTCACTTTTCGTTCTTTTCCACTGTTTAAAGCACCGTGGGAAGTCCTCGGCAGTTAGGCTTTTTAGTTTCCTCGTCGTTTCTTGCTTTATCGTGTGGTTGAAGGTCGTTCTGGCCTTCCCTCGTCTTGTCGGCCATCTTTAAAATGCTTCATCCACTTAAAAACAGATGTTTTCTTTAGAGCATTGTCACCGTAAACAGCTGTCAACATTTCAGTAACTTCTTGATAACTTTTACTGCACTTCACCAAAAAACTTGATGTTGATTCGTTGCTCCATGATTTCGTCACCATTTTCGACAAACAGTAAAAATGAAGACAACAGAAACTAACACAACTGGCACCATGCGCACAGCTCGACGATCCGCCAAGCACAGATGGCTCTCAGGCAACTGCAGGTGTAGCTGTAGTCGGTGTAATGGCCGCCAGATTGCACCAGTTCGTTTATTTATTGCACAGACCATGCATGTACTAAATAACCATACAAACAAGTAAGATCTTGTGGATCACCTAAGATAATGGAGAGCAAATTAAAGAAATATTGGTTACAATTAAGGGGGTGTGATAGTCCAGGGGTAGAGTGTTGGACTACTAACCTTGGGCCCAGGTTTGATTCCCAGGCACGCGTGCCTCTCTGGGTACCCTTGGGTTCACCCAAGCTGTGTGGTACCAGGGTGTCAAATCTGTAACTTTTCTCTCCTGGAGAAACGTTAAAAATTTTTCTTCTCTGGATGTCTCCAGATGCAAGTGGGACAGATAACTGGGATAGATAACTTTTTCTGCTGACGGGAAGGTAGAAAAGTCTGGACTCAAAGAAGTTTATGGAAGATGAGAAGTTCTCGCGGAAAGTGCTTCATGAGCAATGAAATCTTTTGTTACTACTTGTTAACATATTAACACCACCTGAATCCATAATGTGCAGACGAGTATCATGCGGAGCATGAAAGCGTTTGTATATTTAATATTTAATAAATATTTTGATAAATACATTTTTTGAGGATGCTACTGCAAAAATCTGGCAGGAGGTTTGCATTGATGGGAAAATGAATTCCTAAAAAATACCCCTGGGAGATTAGTATCAATGTAGTTATTTTCGTAAGAGGATAATAGGTAATTTCATATTTAATCTTTACAAAACATTTGAATGGATACACAGCATTAGCCATTCAGCTAAAAGTTAACAGTAGTAATCATAAAAGGCAATATAAAGGAAAGGAAAACTTGGGGATCAGAAAGTATTTTATAGAGACCGCGCCAAGCTCATCCCACCAGCTGTTGTAGTGTTAGACGACGGAATAGCTCCTGAAGATGCTACAGTGTAGCGAAACTAGTAGAAAATAAAATAAGTTATTTTATGTGGAAGCTGCAAAGTTATTTCTAAACTCCTGTTCGCAATGGATTTCCACAAAGTCTCGGCCTCAACCATCAGTCACATGTAAACAAACAGGCTGCAGATGGGCACAATACTAATGCACTGTGCCATTTTAACAGGTAACGTAGGGATGCCTTCAGTAATCTTGAGTGACTTGGGACTTGTGTGCCACCTGACATTTGTCTATTTGCACATGTATATTTTAATAATTATAATAGTCTAAGAGAAATGTTTGAGAACTATCTTCCGCAGAATCGTGCATAACTGCTTCCATCCAACTACACCTAATATGCAGAAATTAATCTCAGTGGTCCATATGAAGCTTCACAATTTCGTAAACAATTGACAAATTCCTGTCGAAATGCACAGTTTTAACTAGGAGAAAACTTTTAAGTACCCCCTCTCTAGACCAACTAGATAGATTCTACAGTCAGTCTCTCCCGGGAGTTGCTTCGCGAGACTTGGGCTGAGAGATTATTTTCTCTCAGAGATCACCATATTTGTCTTTCTTGGGAGAAAACAAGTTACAGACTTGGGTTTGGAGAATCAGCTCTTTTGGGAGATTCGGAAGCGCTATTCTCTGGAGAGTTACAGAAATGGGCCCCAGAACTTCCTGGGAAACCATAGATGGCACAGGGAAAGGATCTGCCAATCCCCCTTCTCAGGGTAGTACTATTACTTGGGATTAGTACTTGGTGAACCCTACCATCACCTATCAAACTGTCCACGATACAAATTATTGTGGGAAGATTTTTTAAATAAATTAATCATCAATCACCTAAAAACTGAGGAGTGCTCATCTGTCAGGGTGAGCTAAGATTACAGTTTTGGAGTCAATGGTGAAATTGTGCTACTCACCTGAGGTACTTATTTTTCATATGCATAGTGGCTTTTTCTTTTTGTTTTCTAGAAACATTACTTGTACCAGCTGCTCTGTAATTAAACATAAATGACAGTTGATGTTCTAATATTTCTTTTTGAGCAGGCCTGGTTCAGCAATATATCATCATAACTCATTTCCCATCAGTACGACTTGTACATGTTCTGAAGGCTCTTTCCATTCATACAGTTTGAATTTTTGGCTTAAGTTGTGAATAAGGTGTGAATTTGTTTTATATAAAGGCAACACTGTTTCCGTGCAGGTTTGGATTGGGTCGCTTCACAACAATGGAAGAAGTAGATTACACTGCTGAGAAATGCATCAAACATGCTGTTCGTCTCAGAGAAATGAGGTAATAGCCGTTTCTTTGATTTGTTCATGTCATTTCTTCTGAATATAAAATTATTTGATATTACTAATGCATTCATTATGATTTTTACTTCCAGTCCTCTTTGGGAAATGGTTCAAGAAGGTATTGACCTGAAGTCCATCAAGTGGACTCAGCACTAATGAAATAGCCCTTGGAATGAAACCATATAGAGCATTCATTCATGGTGACAATGATGTAAATTTTACTTAATTTTTAACTTTAAACTTCAATGCAAGTATAACTGTATATCAAAAAATTAAAAAAAAAATGCTCTGTTGGAGTGAGAGCTTTTTCTCTCATGGAGGATGATGAAAATTTTTCTCATGTGAAATAGACAATACAAGAGACATTTTCATCTCTATGTGCCTCTTGCATCAATGAAGGTTTCACTGTTTCTTGTGGTCATGCATTAACAGGCAACAAAATAACCAGATTCATTTTCAAATTCAGTGTCCTTGGCTCAAGCATTCATCAATTGTTCTTGTTTACAGTTTAAAGTTTGTTCTTTGCTAGACTTGCTGTAAACTTGAGTAAACTTGCTGTTTACAGTTTAAAGTTTGTTCTTTGCTATATATCATGTGAAAGCTTTTTATGTGCCTGCATTGTGAATAGTATTCAAGTGATTTAAAAATGTATATGAGAAAGCTTTCTGATACAAATGGGTGCTACATTACAAGCCATTTAACAGGTAGACACTGGACATTCAGATGTATATAGGATGTTGATTTAGCAGTAACTTGATTTGCATATGTTGCATAATATACTCTTAACAAATCAATACACATCAAGTGTGATAATAATATTAATAGGCAGTGTATTAAGAAATCCCACTTTAATATTATCAGTCAATACACAATGGATGACAAAATTAGTCCTGTGTTAGGAGAATCTGACACATCATTTAAAACATTCAACATTATGACAGCAATCAAAGTATCCTATTTTCAAAAACTTTTTGAACAAATTTACAAAACAATTTTCCTTATAATTGGCACAAATACTTTTAAGTTTCCCACCTAAAATTAATAGCATTAGTTTTCTTAGGTTGAATTAATTGTTACCTCCTTTTGATGTCAGTAATGATATGGCACAGAAATAATGTATTTTTAACATGAAAATATATTTCCCAAAGAGAGTAAATAAAAAAAATGCTTCCTTTCTTGCCGTTTTCTAGAATGTAAAACTTTGTTTTAAGAAATGAGTGTTGTGTACAGACAACTCCCAATCAGTGTCTCTTAATTGATGCCATGGTTTAATTGCTGTGGGAGGAGGGACTGGCATAAGTGGAAGGCGTTATGAGCCCGTGTGTCAACTGGAAACTCCCTTGGTGTGCATGTGACATACATTCGAGGTTATTTGGGATTTCATTATCAGGAAACTTGAGTATTACTGTTAATCATCACAATTTAGAAAATTTTAGAGAGACCTGAATTGAGCAACCAGTGCACTTTTGTCTATGTCATGGAATAGACAAAATTAACCTTGATAAGAATGTTTAGACTAACAAAAAGTGCATTTATTTATATGGGTTCCCCCTGGACTTGGAAAGACTTCTGTCAATATAGGTGTAGACATATGATACCACATACTACACTATTGGGCTTCTGGCATCAGGAAATTAAAACACATACTTAATTAAAAAGCAGCTTGGGAGAGAGATTACGCATTGGAAGTGTTTGCACTCTTGCCTTAAAACATTACAAGTCCATTGTAGTAAGGTTTGACTAGTTGGCAATCACTTAATTTTTAATGTAGATTCCTGTCTCACTTTTGATTTGTTTACACTAATGATATCTTCTTTGGAAAGCTTAATATCTCTAACTGTTGGTCTGCTTAGTTCAAATTTCACCCCTAGTATGGATTGTGTACATACAAGGGTGGTCTGAAAAGTTTCCGACCTAACAAAGATACAAGACATTTTTTCTGAAATTTTCTGAGTCAGAAAATTTTGACCACCCACGTATAACATATAACAAGCGATGTGAATTTTAACACCTCAGCCATGCCCCCATGCAATGGGGTGTGTGCATACACATTATGCTATGTTGCTGTGCTGGCACAAAGAAACTTATACAATATGTAGTGTTAAGGATTACCATGAATACAAACTCATATCTGATTGCATCTGTCGTCCTTTCAATTGTAAGTTCAGCAAATTCTTAAGGAAAAAATGTTGAATTATCATGCTCAGGACAAATGTTTCTTATGAAAAATGACCATTCAAAGACAGGATCAGAAAATATGCAATGCAATTCCATTGTGGATTTTTGAGAAATGGAAAATGGGGGTCAATAAAAGTTGCATATTAGTCAGTTTATTGTTTAAAAGCAGGATTTTACTAAGCTCTTAAATTACATTATTTTTTACTCCAAGAACCTGTTTTTTTTGCCTGTGATATAGCAATTTTGAATGGGTTAAGATGTTAAACTAAACCCTCTACCCTGTCTATAATGTGATACCCAACATAAGATGTCAAGCAGGATTTTAGAACTATTAATCACTCTATAGTTTCAACTTTAAAATGTTAGCAGAGCTCAGTGTAAACAAGGACAAACCTTTCATTTCTTGAAAAGGCTAATGACAATAATTATTCTAGCCAGAATACTTATTTTTGCTTAAAGTAAAAAATGTAAATGAAAAGCATTATATCAGAAATGTAGCATGGAAATTCCCGAGGTTTAATAATACGTACATCATCACCAGCTCACAATCAAGGCACTGAGTAGCATCAGACTCCTTGAAGGATACTGTCCTTGTTGGCACAGCCTTGTTCCTCCACTGGTTCATCCTAACTTAATTGCGCATTTTGAATTACTGCCAAATGACGTACTTGGGCAAATCAAGAGTATTTTACCTTTGGACACTTGAGAGCCTGATATCCCTCGACGATTTGCTTTAAAAACTCTGAGTATTAAAGTCACGGATTATCATTTCTTAGCAAAAAAAGTATTACTAGTAAGATCAAATTCACACCTTGTTTTATTCAGCCTCTCAGCACCTTAATATATTAAATGTCAGACAATTTCTAAATAGTACGATTTCAGTGACACTCAAAGTGAACAATTATTTGCTTGTGTAGCTCTGTGAGCAAGGAGACGTGTTACTAGTAACCCAGGTTTTTCTAGATTCAAGGGTAGTTAAACTTTAAAATACAGAGATACAATCGGGAGTTGCCTGGCATGGAGAAACCCAGTTGATCAACGCCACTCCCTTTTCAGATTCAAATTTTGCTTGAAGCAGATATTTCCATTGCATACATAAAATGATTGAAACCTTGTTCAACAGCTAAATGACACACACTCTATATGTCCAACAAATACTTAAGTGTAATACAATTTCAGAGAGTAAAAATCATTTGCCTTGACTGAGATTGCCATCGCCCCATGAATGATTTTTATAATTTGAAATTGTTCTATTTTAGTGCACATTATTGGGTGATCCCCATTAAAGTTACTGTCACGTCATCTCCTGCAGTTCTTTGAACATACAAAATGAACTAAATGACTACATGTGACTACATTCCATCTAAGGCATGGATGTGCCCCATCAAATACAAGTGTATAAAATACCTGAGCATGAATGTTTCTCAACACTTTCTTCCACATTCAAACTTGGGATTATTCTTTGCTTAAGCACAGCACCCACATGGGGGAAATAGCATCTATGCCAGAAATTACAGCTATAGTTCTCCAAGCAGAAAAACTAGAGAGATGAATCTTTTCGAGCAAACTTTGTACTTGCGCCACTCCCATCAGTGAAAAACTTTCCTCCGCACATCCATTTGGTCAGACTTGTGTCAGATTGAGCAAAGCACTCAAATAAACTAGCATAAAAAATTGCCACTAGACATTTAAATGAATACAAAATATGAGTGGACTGACAACAGCTCACCATAAAAAAAGGTGCAAGGCTATTAGAAGACACTTCAAAGGCGCAAGTGCTCAGCAGTTTTGTTTCATCCTTAAGACATGCCAAAGCACTGCTAAAAGGCAGCAGTGATACAGCCATTAAGCTTAAAAACCTAGACCAGTTATCTAACAATTATACAAATTCCTTAAAACAGCACCAAATCAGTTTGATCCATTTTTGACACAGGAGTAATGGACTAGGCTAGCATCTGATCACATGTTCATCCTCGTACATGACACACAATGTTCATAGTCTTACCTCCTTCTCCCTATTAACTTTCATACACCAGTCAAATAGCAGCTGGCACAAATAATTCACATGGAAAACACAATTCCAGAATTAAAATAATGCTAAAATTATTAATTTAAAATCATCATACAAGTCTATTTTACAGGAGGAGTTATTTCTTTCTGGCACAAAATTCATGAGTTTATAGGCTATTTCAATGTTCATTAGCACTCTGCAATAATATACTTGCTAGTCTTCCAGCACCTTAATGTTATATAATACAAGTATTCTAAGATAATCACAACCAATCAATAATAGAAACACAATATCTCAAAACCTAGGGGACTGAAAATGGACAAGGCAAAATAATAATTTCAGAAAGTAAAAATGCAACAAAACTGAGACATGGCAAGATCTTGCCATTTAAAAATTGCAACCGTATTCCCGGGTTTAGCTGAATACATTTTCAAGCCAATGTAGTCCTATTTGCAATTTGACAAAATTTGTGAAAATCATTTTATCATTATGCATTTAATGTGTGTAGTGGGAAGAGTAGTGATTTTGAACATTTAAAAATGTTTGTGTAGAATTTGAATATCTTGCTCTATAGATATTTCATCAAGATGTGACATAAATCACAGTTTAGATGAATCACCGATTGCCAATAGGATGCAAATCTGGTGGAAACCACACCTTAATACAAAGATGCTTCCATCAAAAAGCAATTACGTTCTTGCAGAGTGATTATCTTTGGCTGAACTGCACTGTGTTTTGATAAGCTGAGTCATAGACATATGCTACCAATGCCCGTTTTGTCTTGCCATGGAAGTTATGTCTACTGTTAACTTAGATTAAACTACAGCTGTTATCAAGAAATGAATTTTTGAGTGACTATGGAATGAAGAGATAGGACCAAATTGCTACAATTTACAGAACTTTCATTATTATTTCGAGTGAATGTTTTCATAGACTTATTTGAACTACATACGGATTTGTATTTGGAAATTTGTAAGCAGATGTCAATGGATTTAAAGGTTGCCTTCCAAGGAATTGTTTTACCTACCTCAAGGTCAATTTTTTGAGCAATGACAGTAAAAAATACAACTTTGGTTAAAAATTTATGGTTGAGAAGATGAATTGTTCATGCATATGTGTGTAGGTCCCAAGCAAGCCAAGCAATACAAAATCTAAGGCCATTTCCTTTAGATGTTTAAATTTCAGGTTAGTGCAAATCAAATATTGATTGGTAATTATCCCATTTTACTCAGCTCATATGTGTCACTGGACAGCAATCACTAAATACAAGAGAATGCTTTGCAATCGTTCTAATATATGCTTCCTGCATCACTTGCAATGTCATGTTCAACAATGCATCAAAACTAGCAATATTGCTTGAGGTGCTAGCAGAGGCAGGAGGGCTCAGTGGCTTCCTCTGGTGGGACAATCTTGAAAGAATCACGATCTACACTTTGAAGTTCAAGCCGAGACCTGTTGGACTGCACCAGGCGACGTGCTATATCTGTGAACATTTCCTCAACACCCTGCCCTGTCCGACAAGAGGTTCGGTAGGTGGCACTGATGAGGTTGTGGCACTGTTCACTGCGTTAAAGAACAAGAAGAGAGAAGCAAATGTATCTGGTTACATCAATCAACACGTAAACAGTATAGGCTAAGCATTCATTTCACACATGCCCCTTCAACATGAACCACTATTACATAGTTGAAGAGCCCTCAGAAATATGGATGCACATTCCCATTTTTGATAACTTTTTAAAGGAAGAAGAGTATGATTAGTGCTAATGCTTTGAGATACTCTGGAACCTGTTCATCAAATTGCAGCCTGGAGTCACCTGTACTGTGGAAAGCACTTTGATAAATATCTGAATGAAGTCATTGTCATTCTAAGGCTCATTGTGAGTAAATTGCAGGGATTTGTAAATTGATGCTTTACAAAATGAGACCCTGATGGCTTGAGGCCACGACTACCTTTTGCAACATCCTGTGCTAATGAACAACTGAAGATGAACCCATTACTGTACTGAATGTACAGTAATGGGTTCCACATGAAAGGTTGATCTTTTGAATTCTTTTTCTTATGCATTTGACTTGGACTTAGAGTCTGGCACTATTTTTTCAACTGGTCTAATTACATTACCCTTAAGGTCTTATTTCAATGGAAACATTTTTCATGGTTATCCTTCCTGCAGTAAAATTAACCTAAATTGACAAATTATGGTCTTCCATGAGGCCTGCTACAAAAACTGAATATTATACACACATAACATGCCATGAAAGCACCAAATTCGCAGGTATTTTTCACCAAAGGCCTTTCGGGAGGAGTGATCGCCACTGGGTGAGTGCATGGGCATACATAGTCTGCACAATACATATGCGAACTGGTGCAATCTGGCACTCATGAAGCCCCGCCCACTGGTGGCGTCAGTTGCCTGAAACCCAATGAGCCATCTGGTCTTGGCGGGTCGTCGAGCTGTATGTATGGTGCTAGTTATGTTGTCCTTTTTTTTACTCTTTGTCAAAAATAGAAATGGACGAAATCACGGAACAACCAATCAACATCAAGTTTTTCGGTGAATTGCGGTGAAAGTTATCAAGAAATCACTGTAACGTTGACAGCTGTTTACAGTGATAATGCACTGAAGAAAACATCTGTTTCAACTGGATTAAGCATTTTAAAGATGGCTAACAAGATGCCACAGATAATGCAAGGCCAGGACGACCTTCAACCGCCTGTGTTGCCGACAACATTGATCGTGTGTGGTCCCTTGTCCTCACCGATCGTCGAAAAACTATCCGAATGATAGCTGATGAACTGAATTAAGGAAAATCAACAGTGCACACTATTTTAAATGTACACGATGGATGGATTCTTCACCATGACAGTGCACCTGCACATTCAGCATTGATTGTTCCCCAGTTTCTGGCAAAAAAACGAATCACCATCCTTGACTCCAATAACCATCACTGCCCGACCTGATTCTCCCATTGCCGTCATACTTTTGCCATGCCAATGTCTTTTTCATAGAATCTAAATCAAATTGAAGTTTTTGGTTATGAGCCTCCCACTCCAGGCTCCTCCAATATCCAGCAATATTTGTATTGGCAACTCAAATGGCCAAGGTCATTTTCATGTAATACTTTCACTAACCTCATGGCCTTCACCAGCCCTCTAAGCCATCCACCAACATCCAACATGCCCTGAAGAAACATGACGATGGCACGAACAATAAAGATGACATATTTTTAATTAATGAGAACAGTGCATACCAAATTGAAATCCATAATAAGAACTAAATTTAATTATAAAATATTTTAAGTGTAGTCCAGTGATTTCAGTTTAAGCCTTATGTTGGCATGCATATTAGTAATTAATTATCTCTCTCTTTCAAATACTCTTGGAGTATTAAATATGCCATTGCAGGTAAAAACTATCAATCAGTATGTTTTCTGAATTCACCACGGCAAAAGAAATATTCTATCATTCACAGAAAAGTTTTGCAATGCAGAATTTATAATGTGGTTATCACAAACCACAGGTTTTAAAAATTGTTTTACATTTGAAATTATTTTGTAGTTAATCTACCAGTCAACGTAGGTTTTGTATGGACACAAACTACCAACAATTCTCTGGTCTCTACCAACAAAACACAACCCAACGTCCAACTCTACAATAATCCCCTCTGCATCTCTTTGTACTTCCTCCTTCCCTTCATTCCCTCCAACTTGCCTATCCTGCCATTTCCCCACTCGCCTAATGTTTTCCCCCCTATCACAGTCTTTAACAACATTTGAAATATGTAGTGTGAAATATTTTGTCTGAATTTCATTCCATTGGATTTACTCCATGCAAACAATGACAATAATAGCTTTAATGGTAAGACCAGGCAAAATACAAGAGGACAGCAGATAAAATTTTAGTTTAGGCTAGTTTTGAACATTTTACAGATAAATATGTACTAAAGTACTAGATGGAGCATTGCTGATGTACTTTACTTAACATTGAGAACTTTCAATTTTAATCAGTTAATATTAGGAACTCACCAAAATGTTTCAACGTCAGCATCTGTAACGTGACTGGAAGTGTCAGCAACACTAGAACTACTTCCACTCAGTGAGGGAACAAGGTCAGATTTGTTTCCACAAAGGAATATTTTTGCATTTTCGGCATAGGTAACAACATCTAATAAATGCTGAGATAGAACATGAAAGGAAGCAGGATTATCCACAGCAAACACTAATATGGCAGCTTCAGCAAATTTATAATAACTTGAAGTTATAGAGGCAACACGTTCCATTCCACCAGTGTCCCACAATTGTAACTGTAAAAGGAGATAAACAGGTTAGCTGAAGAAGTTCCTTGAAGACTTATACATGCGCCAAAGATTTTATTTTTCATAATAAAATTCAAACATCATCAAAGATCGACCAGGTGAAATTTCATGCTGAATGAACGCAACCACCTTTTAGATACGAATGAATATTTTCTCAGCAATGATATGTGCACCAGTATGCAAGTACTCGCTAACTATTAGGGCAGCTTCAACCTTTCAAAGAAATCCGTTAAGTTTCAAATAAATTACTTAGTCACATTAGAAGTTTTAGTTCAAGGGGTGTCATCTACATTACGATGTGGTTATGCCATCAACAAACTCGAATAATCTGCAAAGTTATTACAATGATTCATTATAAAATAGAGCATCACATAGCCACATATTGAATCGCAAAACGTGAACTTAAATTGTTCCGTCCAATACAAATTTCATATAGCAAAATAAAAGGAATTCTTTTTAAAATTTTATTTCGTGTTGTATCGTTAACTCTTACTCTCTTGTTACAATAATACTGCACTATTACGTTATGCACGATATTCACCTAAAACAACACATTACAACTTTCACCAGCCACTTTGAAAACCTGACAGTACTACTATCCGAAACGTTTAATCCTCCTTTAGGGTTAGAAAATGCCCTCCCAACAAGTTGGTCTAGTGACTGGCGAACAAAATAGCCGTGATTCTACCTATGCGGTTGTGAATACTACAAACGCGATCAAAATGTTATCACCGAAGCGTGACCTGAGCTAAAGTTTTGGAAATATATTAGTTTGTCTTAATAAAATTCAATACTCAATTATTAAAAACAACTTTCATAAAAAATATCTGGGCTTTGATCAACTATAGAGGGAAGTATTCATGATTTTTGGAATGCCAGTGATTCCTACAATATGTTTGGAGATGATTTTGCTAAAGGAAAAGTAGAGTATCAAGCGTATCGTATATTTCTTATGTACGATGGAAATTTGCGAGGAAGGAAGTAACCACACAATAGGGCATTAACTTACCTTGATTACCTTGTCTTCTATTTTATAAGGCTTATCGTAATGGTCTAGGCCTAGTGTAGACTGTCTGTCTGTGGACGTTACAAATGTATTTGCCGTATAGCGACGAAATAGCGAACTTTTTCCTACACCATATTCTCCGCAAAGAATAACCTTCTGCTCTGGGATTTTCACAGATGCCATCTGCGGTTAAATACATTGATAAGAGATAGGACGAAGCCGGATCTTGGCCTCATTACATAGTTCATAATTATTTTCCGCCAAGATAACTGCTTCTCATTGCACTGGATAAGCAGCATTTCAAAATATAAATCATAATTAGACGAGGTATTTTCACAATATCGCATTAAAACGAATACTAATAGTAACAAAAAAAGAAAGATAAAATATAAAAACATCACAGGACATACAAAATGGACAAAAAGCACAGCCAATAAGTTTAAGAAAGAATACATCTCATTTTACCTCAGTACAGCGTTAACATAAACGTAAATACAACCCTGATTCCTTATTCAACTCATTTTCCTTACTCTTTTGTTTGATCTTCAGGCAAATACCCACCAGGTGAACCGTGGCCAAAAATGGTACTAAGGATTTTCAATCCGGGGTGCTGAAGGCTGGGAACATTTATGAACAATATTTATTTTTTTATTTATTTGAGAACGAAATGTAGAGACAGCAACGTGAGTTACTCGGAAAACCTCATGTGAGTACTTGCATGAAATATTTAATTGGATATCATTGACCCACGTTACTGATATTACAGGAAAAATTAGTCTGAGGCAATGAAGATTGTTTGTAAATATAAATTTGTAGAAAATTTGGCGCCCATTTTAAATGCGTGTAAGCATCGGACGGATGACCTTTTATTCTTTATTTTTTGACTTTGAATGTTTTAGAAGGCTACGTAGTGTGCCTTCTATATGGAATATTAGTAGTGTATTAGAAAATACCAGAGGTATCGTTTGAATCCAGCGGCCTGCGCTTAAATGACTAAATGCATTTCATGTTTTTTTTACCTCTCTCCGCATATTTGTAATAGTTGAAGTAAGATCTGGTGCGCTCCCGGCGTATTTGCTTCATGAAGGATTCTCGGGTCTTCCATCGGGTCAGGAGTACCATGTTGGCCGACGTATCGATGCCCGGCTCGTGTATCGTCTTCAGGGTTGAAGACGATTCACGAGCCGGGCATCGAAACGTCGGCCAACATGGAGACCCTGACCCGATGGAAGAGCCGAGAATCCTTCGTGAAATTTTTAACATTTGGTAAATGAGCTTACCATTCAAGCAGTTACCTTAAACCAGAAAAGGCGCATTAAGACTTGAAAAAAACGTATTTCACTTCGATTTAGGCTCAATTCAAGTATTTGCACTGTCAAGGAATACACTACTTTGCAATTCAACTTGTTTTCTATTTTCAATGATTTTCGAAATTATATTACCCACTGAAACAGAAAAATTTCCATAATAATAGGATGATAACACCATATATAACCGCTGGCTTTCAAAATGAATATACTGGGTTCGTCCGGAAAATAAGTTTACTGATTTTTTCCCGCCGCTCCAGGCGCGCCCAGCACCGCTCTGACGGACTGCGATTGGAGGGGGGTATGTTGGCAAGCGACGCTGAAAAAGGCAGTCGGCTCTGAGCTGTGGTCTAGTGAGGAGCTCTGTTAACGCGAACCTCTACGCTCGATTCACGTCACGGAACGCGATGCCGAAGTTTTTGGAGCAGCGTTATTCCATCAAATTTGCAGTAAAGCTTGGGAAATCGTCTACCGAAACTGTCGGTATGATTAACCAGGCTTACGGGGAGTCAGCCATGTCCAGAAACATGATCTTTCGGTAGCACAAGATGTTCGTGGAGGGCAGAGAAGAGGTCGACGACGAACCACGGCCTGGACGCCCATCAACGACACTCACCGACGAAAATGTGCGAAAAGTTCGCAATGTACTGAACTCTGATCGTCGTCTTAGTGTTCGGATGATAGCAGAGCAGTGTAATGTGTCAAAAACAATAGTGCACGAGATTATTAGGGACCAATTACAGATGCGAAAAATTTGTGCAAAGTTGGTGCCGAAAGTGTTCAGTGATGATCAAAGACTCAATCGTTTGGAAATCGCGACACATCTTGCGGATCACTGCAAAAATGATCCACATTTTTTAGAGAACGTTTCTGTTCCCGAAGATAAAGAGGAGTTTGAAAGGAACGCGATACGGGACGCCGTCAAAGAGGCCGTGACGACGTGTCTTCGAGAGGTTCCCGATGATACCTTCGCGGAAGCGTTCCAGGAATGGGAACGCCGCTGGAACAAGTGTATCGACTCACAAGGGTCCTATTTTGAGGAATATTAGCTTAAGATATGTAAAGGTGTAATACTTTTTTTTCCTGAGCTCAGTACACTTATTTTCCGGACGAACCCTGAATGGGAGACAGTTTGGATACTTTGACTGAGTCATCATCAAGGGTGACTTCAATTAATCTTAAACCCTCAAAATTGAGCTGTGAGTAGGACCAGTCTTGCAACCACAAGAATTCCTTGCAGTTCGCTTTTTCTGAGTATCTTTTCCATTTAGCTCACAGATGAATATTTATTTAATGGATGACTGCATAAATGCTATTAATTATAAAGGCGTGGGCATTTTCATCATTTATTTAAGTTTGGGGAACTTGAATACCCAATCTCCTCAACTCACAAGAGGCCATTCTTCTGGTAGCTTACAGTTCGAACTAGCCTTTCATGGCATTTATATGGAACCAAGGCTGAAAAGGACAAAAAACGTGGTGCAGAATGCAGTGTAAGGATATGGAGAGCTTACAAAGGACAGGAGGATAGGTATGATTTACAGTAAGGTGGAAGTCTTATCAGTAAGAAGGAAAATCAATTCACCATTGCAAAGATAAAGTAGAAAATATATGAATTGACTTGCAGAAGATTCATGAGAAATTTTTAGTATACATAAAGAATCTATATAGCAAGTACATGTATTAGATCAGCTTATTTACATACCATACATTACATTACATACCATTACCATACATGTATGTATATATAAAGAGGTTATGAATTAGATGATAATAGCTCAGGTTTTTTGTTATATTTCTTTGCTTCATCTAACCTCCATAAAAAGAGACGTTTCAGGCGTGATGTGGTGGAATATCATGATTAATTAAAATTGGCAATTTTCCACAAAATAAAATTTTAATACGATTTAATTTCGATGTAACTACATCATCTTCTGGTAACAGTCATAACTCAGTGTTTAGTATACATGCTGAAAAGCAAGGGGAGGGTAGTGGACAATGGGGGGAAGAGGGAGGGGAGGTGGAAAGCCACCTGGGTGACATATGAGTGGGGGAGGAGAAAAAGGTGCAGGGGAAGAGAAAGGGGTGGGGGGGAAACAACACAGTCCGGAAAAACCTCCTGGCTGGATGGAGGGGGTGTCTCGTTGAGGGTGATCCCTCGGTGCGGCACCATGCTCCTAGGGCCGTGGAGAAAGGGGATGAGATTAGGTTTCACCCCGTTCGTTGACCGGGCGCAGGTATCCATGCACAAAGAAGTGTGTGAAAAGGAGTAAAGATTTGGGATCACTGTCTATATGGTTCCAAGGGGGACGGGGGGAAAGCGCTAGAGAGGGTTTAGGGAGGGGTGGAGTGGGGATTTCACTTGCAAATGTCGGCGAGAGGGTGGGGGGTTGAGGTGGGAGTTGTCCCGCAGCATTGAGCCTTCCCACATTGTCCGTGAAGAAAGAGGGTGGGGACACAAGGCTTCCTGCCATCTTTGGGAAAACATGGTCAGTGTTTGCACAGGGGGATGGGGGAAATTCCAATAGTTAAGGGCAAGGGATCACTAGTCACAAGTATGTCGAGGGAAGGTGATGGAGAGGAGGGGGGAGGGTGAAGATAAAAATTGGACTTCATTGATGAGGTCCAAGTCCTTGCGATGTAAGATTTCCAGCTGTTCCATGGCATCTAGTTTCCTTCCTTTTATCAGGTACTGAAGCACTTTGAAATTGCAGAAATGGTTGGAATCAAGATGTTTGGCAAATAAAGAATTGGTATGACCTGTGATATAACCTTTCCTATGTTCACTGATGCGTGTCGAAAAACTCCTGCCTGTCTGGTCAATATAAATATCTCCACACTCACACCGAATTTCATATACACCAATTTTGTTATTGCAATGTATGGGGTCTTTGTGCTCTTAAGCCTTATGCTCAAACAAATTAATTAAAATTTTATTTTGTGGAAAATTGTCAATTTTAATTAACCTGCATAAACTTAACTGATTTTGAATTGCACACTGATATTCATTCCTATCTCCAGTTCTTCCCATTCCTCTTGAACCTTTCTCCCCATACATGAGTTGGATGGCAGAGGTGATAATGGACACCCCTGTATTACTCTTTCTAACACTGCCCATTCTGGCTACATCCACCACAGGATGCCAAGAAGTCAGACATGCAGAGGTTATGGAGAAGTCTCCCATTTCTTGCAATCTTTTGCAATATTGTCTTGGATTTTACCCAATTTTCTCTAGCAACAAAGCCTTCTCAAAATCTATGAAACTCAAAACACGTCAATTGTGTTCCAAGTTCCTTCCTATTTGTGACATTGTTGTTCAACCATTGAAGATAACTGCCAACCTTCTGAAACCTAACGGCATCCTTTAATTAGTAATCACATGCCTTCGACTTAATCCTCTTACTGATAATCCTCAGAACCACCTTTGCTGTATGTGAAATGGAGCTAGTACTTGTTCTACTGTTCTCTCATATGATATTTCCATTTTTGGGATGCGGACAATGTTGATTTGATAACTATTCTGGTCGAATTCCTCTGTCAAATTATACAGATCAATCCATAAAAACTGTCTTTGATATTTTCCTAAACCCATAGGTTCTTTGCAGGAATGCTACATATCCCCAAAAGCTTCATTTCATTTCTAATACCTAAATGCCTCATTCTAACTTGATACCAATTATGCCTAAACCTAAGCTATCCCCACTTATGTAATTCTCATTCTAAATTTCCTGGCCTAATATCTTGAACATATAGGTCCTCGGTGTATTTTTTTTATCTCTTAAATATTCCCTGGGTTAAATAATATTCCTCCCGACTTATCTTTGATAGTTTGTGATGATTTCTCCTTCTTACATCTCAATAGGGATATCTAGGATCTTCCTGTATGAACGCACCAATTTCACCTTTTCATCAGCAAAATTTCCTTATCCTCACACTGCATCTTCAAACCATGCTTTTTTTGCTCCATTAGTTTCAAACATTTATGGACAGAAAAACTGGAGAATATAATTGAAAATACTAATTGCAAGTGGAAGTGTCAATGAATCCAACAGTCCATGTGCAGCAATCACCTAGAATCACAGTTGTCACATAGATAGTGTAGAAGAGGTTCATCTCCTAGCTAAGACAGAAGTCTATGAGAATATTGAAGTAAAGGCAGTTGGAGGAGAGCATGAGGGATAATAAATCTAAGGATACCAGACTACACCATCCAATGTACAGATCTGTTCTTTCAAAGGCACATACCCCAAATAGGTGCTAACAGATTGAATATTCATTTTATTAAGAACACAACATATACATTCACCGTTCTTTATTATCGTACAACTAGTTTCAATGCTTAGGCATCGTCATCAGGTACAAAATAAAATCAGCTGCGGCCTTGCACAAGTGGGAAGAGCTTGAAATTAGAAAGAATTTAAAAATGGGTCATTTGGTGAACGAATTATTGTAATTTGTAACGGTAATCTACCATTTAAGGTAGGTTTTTGGATAGACCCAACTATCAAATAAACATTTTGTGACTCCCCACCTAGCAAACTGATCCATATCAGGTCCCTCTTCTTCTCTATGTACTTCTTTCCTCCCTTCATCCCGTCCAACATCCCTATCCTGTTCCTGCCCTTACCTCGCTTGCCCAACATTCTCCCCTCGATTATTCTCTTCAACATTCCACTACCGCTCAATACGACTTTGATCCATTTTTCCTGCCTCCATAGAATTTCTCTCAACAAACCCCTCTCCTCCCCCACTATTTATAGTACTTCCTCATTTGTTTTCCTTTCGGTCCATTTCACCTTCTCCATTCTTCTCCACACCCACATTTCAAAAGCCTCCAGTCTACGTCTATCCACCTGCTTCAGCGACCACGTTTCCGCACTGACATAGCTATGCTCCATATCAGAGTTTTTACAACTCTTGTCTTAACATCCCTACTCAACGTCCCCGTCATCAACTCCCTCCTCCTTGAGAAAGCCTCCTTGCCTAACGCAATTCTTCTCCTTACGTCCCTACCACTTTGACCGTATTGGTCCAAAACACTTGCGAGATATGTAAACTGTTCTACCTGCTCTTATTTTTTCCCCTCCTATTTTAATATTTAGCTTAGCCTTTTTCTTTCTGGAAAAACGCATAACCTTTGTTTTATTAATATTGATTCTCATCCCATATTTATCGCACTGAACCTCCAATTCACTCAACAGTGCTTGCAACCCCTTGGCTGACTGAGCCACTAATGCTTGGTCATCAGCAAACCTAACCAATTTTACGAATTCCCCTCCGACTTTCATTCCTACTTCCAGTTCTTCCCATGCCTCTTTAATCATTTCCTCCACATATACGTTGAACAGCACCGGTGACAATGGGCAACCCTGCCTTACACCTCTTCCTAACACTGCCCATCCTGACTCTCCGTTTCCCACTCGCACTTGAGCAGTCTGAGACATGTACAGGTTGCGGATCAGTCTCCTGTCCCTCCAATCCATTCCTATTTTCTGCAATACACGCATTAATTTTTCCCAATTCACTCTATCCAACGCTTTTTCGAACTCTACAAAACAGGCAAAAACGCCCTGATTGTACTCTATATTCCTCTCGACTAGTGATCTCATTACTGCAATGGCATCACGCGTACCTCTTCCTTTCCTGAACCCAAACTGATCATCCCCTAAGTAATCATTTGCCTTACTCTCTATCCTTTTGTTGATGATCCTGAGAATAACTTTAGCTGCGTGGGATATCAAACTTATTGTTCTGTAATCCTCACATGACGAAACCTTTGCCTTTTTTGGAATAGGAACTCTTCCCACCTTTCCCTAACCATTTCAACATTTCTTCAGGAATATTGTCCACCCCCTTTCTATTTCATCGTCGAGTATACCTGGACCTAAGCTATCTTCTTCTACATCATGTTCCTTTCCTATGTCCAACCTTGTCGGCCTAAGTTCTTTACCAAACAGTGTTTCTATATATTCCTTCCATCTCTCTTGGATTTTTCCTGGTTCAACTATTATCTTACCCCACTTATCTTTAATTGTTAGCACAGATCTTGCCTTCTTACTTCCCGATAATAACTTAACCTTGATGTATAGAGCACCAATTTCACCCCTCTTTTGTAAACTTTCCATATCCTCACATTGCATTTTCCACCATTCATCTTTTGCTTTATTTGTGGCCCTTCTCAATTTATTGTTTAACTCTTTGTACTTCATTTTGCCTAACTCTGTGTTTACATCCTTCCATCTTCTTCTCTCATTCATCTTTGCAATCATCTCATCCGTTACCCATGGTTTCCTTATCCTTTTCCCGTTAACGGTTCCTATAGTGTCTTTAGCGGCTTCCGATATCCCTTGCTTGATACATTCCCATTTTTCTTCAATAGTACTCAGTTCTTTAACGTCATCCATCATTTTCTCTACAGCCTGCTGATACTCCTTCCTCGTTAATCCATTTAATGCTTCTACGTTCCATTTCCTAACCCGCCGCCCTTGCCTTATCTTCTTGAAACGAACATTACATTTCATAACAACTAAATTGTGGTCAGAGTCCGCATCCGCTCCTGGGAAACTGTGCGACTTTATCACACTGTTCCTAAACCTGTGCCTAACCATAATATAATCTAACTGATACCTTTCTGAGTCACCTGGCATTTTTCATGTATACCTACGCCTTTTGTGGTGTCTAAACCATGTGTTAGTGATGACTAACCACTGTCTCCTGCAGAATTCAATTGCTTTCTCCCCGCGTTCATTCCTCGTGCCTAACCCATAGCCCCCCACCTCACCACCATCTCTTCCTTTGCCTACCGTCGCATTCCAATCCCCCATCACTATCAAATGTTTCCCTGCAGGAACACTCGTGATGATATCCTCTAACTCATCATACATCCTATCGACTTCTTCTCCTTGTGGTTGCTCGGTGGCATGTATACCTGAACAATGACCAAGTTCGTCGGCTCTGCTTTAATCTCTACGAGTAAAATTCTATCTGTCGCTTGCTCTATGTTGAGTACGATTCTTCCTACCCCTTTATTTAAAATTACGGCAACCCCTTGTTGGCTCTCGTCTCTGCCGCTGTATATCACTCCAGTAATCCCCGCTATCCTTCCATCTCACCTCGCAGAGGCCTAAAACATCTATATTACCTCTTTCCATCTCTTGCTTAATATTTTCTAATTTTCCTCTCCTCAACATTGTCCTGACGTTCCATGTTCCTATTCTAACTACTTTCGTCTTCTTCTGCGTCTTCAGTCCTGCTGCTGTTATTTCTTCCCTGCAAGGGTTTCGTGGGATGACGACCGCGGAAGCCTTGCCTCCCCCGCTGCCGGGCACGACACACGGCCCCTTGGGCCGCAGTTGCCAGGACTCAATTTCTATTTTGCGTCCATCATTATTTTCTTTGGAATGATAATTGAGGTGGTTTCCCGTTGCCTTGCTCAATAGTGTTTTTAACGTGATACCATCACTTAATGGCCGCCCCACTGGGGTCAGACGCCTTTGCAGCCGCCTCACTGAGGAACAGACGCTGCGTGGACTACCTTTCGTCTGGCTCCTAACCTTCGACCTATCTGGCATGGGTGACCCTACCAGAAGCAATTATATTTAATCCCGCTAGCACAGCTCTAGGGGTCATCGGAACACACAAGCCCTTCCACCACGACAAGGTTGTAGTCCATGAGAGGGATTTGCTTATTATGCTTTTGTAATATTCTGAGGGAATTTATTGTCCAACAAAACAGGATTTACTCTTCCGATTATCAGCTCCAACTGATAAATGAATTTGTACGTTGGTAACCAAAAATGTTGGAAAATTATTCCAAAGTAATTTTATCCTATCCTGCTTAACAACATTGTGTGCACTCTGAACAATTGTTCTTTGAATTTTAAGGGGCAATTCGTAATTACAATAACCATATAAGCTACATTTGCTCGCACCGGATCAAAAATTACTTAATGCACCGAACTGAACGAAGTCCAATAATTAGAGTTAATTGGTCTATCACGTGCGAAAAAGCATTTTATCGAATTTTGTCTAAGAACCGGCTCACGCTTCAAAAAGGAGTAGCTCCAACCGTTCGCGAGCCGTCTCGGAGTACCGTGAAGCTCAAAGGTAAGGTGTGAAGCCTCACCGCGAAAATATATTCAAGTCCCGAGTCCACCCAGCGAAAACTATTCTAGGCCCAGAGCCCTTCGCCAGAAGAGAGATGTGTCGAGGAAGGCAGATGCCTCGGATTCGTCGGGTGAGAGAGCCTTGCTGAGTTCGAGTCGATTTTGAGAAAAAATCGGCCTAGTCCGTAGTTTTGCCAGCCAAATAACCCTTCCGAACCTCAAAGCCATAAGTAACCCGGTAGCCCGGGGGATAAGAGAGGATTGCGGAGGCGAGACTATAGTGTATGTTACTCCGATTCACTTTTTGCAGCCGAAATTTTTTTTGCAAAATATTTTCGATTCGCTAATATGGACAAAATAGTCACCAGAGTTTCACGGTTGGCTCAGGATGCCGCGGGAGACCAGGAAAACATTAAATATTGAATATTTTTGTGAGGAGGGCTGCCATTTTTCCCAGCCGGGCGCCGGAAAAAATGACAGCCCTTTTCACAAAAATATTCAACATTTAATTTTTTTCCGGATCTCCCACGGCATCCTGAACCGACCGATCAAAATCTCTGGTGACATTTTACTGAAAATTAATGGACAAAAAAATTAATTAATGGATTGGATGAGAATCCAGCCAACAGATGGCGCATGCCTTCACTAGCTGAAACTTCCTCTAATGCCAGCACAACCTAATACATACTTTTCCCACTAGACACACCAACGTATAATTTCAAAATTCAATTTTTACATGGCCATGCAAAATGTATTATGTATTTCTTATTTGGCGTTATAGGATTCGTTCGAAATTGGAGCACGGATAATATAAAATGACGCACCCTTCCGATTACTTCCAGCACCTCTTATAAAATATGCTGGAACTTCATAATTCATTTAAATTAGCTATGTAATATTTAAACATTAGCGAGTGAAATATTAGATCATGTTCTAATTATAAATGGGACGGCAACCCTGTTTGCTTGCAAAATCCAGTTCATAATCAGTGATTATGTCATTTTTTATTTGAATGAAATCTGCCGAAAAGAAAATGCAGACGATGCAATCGCCAACCCACTTGACCGACTGCTAGAGATCCGACCACACCATGCCCAATTATCCCCCAATCGCCCTAACCACGACTAATATTTCTCCCTTGCTGCAGTGGCGGGGGCAGCGAGGAATCGAGAGATGACCTCCATCCAGGCCTCATCGGAAAGGGAGGAAGGGCCTTTGGGACAACTATCTGAAGTGAGAAGTCATGAAACCTTCTTGTTAGACACCACATCACATTTAAAAAGAAGTGCGCAATCCTCTCACCTCATTCATGTTGTTTCGGGGAAAGGAGAGACACTGAATGAGATAATTCATTCATTGATTTTTATTTTTCACCGATTTGCAGTACATTCATCTACTCGTGTCACTGCATGGGTGCTTAGCGGGGAAGGCATTGTCCACCACAGCGGATGCTGGAGGCAAGGCGAGGACAGAGTCCCAGGTCATGAACCAGAAAAGACATGCACTCAAGGAATTCAGGACTTGCAAGGATTAGCAAGCATAGCAAGGGATTTAGAAATTATCCTTTTCCTTAAAAGCCTTCAGAAAAATATATTCTGGTATGAACCACTAGTTGTCAGAAACACGTGGTGGTATGAAGACGAGTCAACTCTAATTCCACTGATAATTTCATTTTCAGGAATTGAAAAAAGGCATATCCCCGTGAACGCCACTCACCTGGCTTCGAAAAGTGGACTTCGTAACTCACCAGCTGATATGGACTACTTCCTTCACTAAACACAGGCAAGAAGAAAATTAAATTGGTTGCGGTCCAAGAGGGTGAGCGGGAGGGGATGAAGGGAGGGTAAATGACAAGGTAGGGGTAGGGTGTGAGGGAGAGCATTGGGGGAAGAGAAGTGTGGGTGGGGGCATAGGGCAAGGCTACGATCAAGAGGAGGGGCACAGAGAGGGGGAGAGGGGGGTAACTGAACGCAAGAAGGGCAGCGACGTGTCGGCCGGCATGGTTGCGAGCGGGGAGTGGAGGGACGGGGTTGAAGGTGAAAGAAGGGCCAAGTCGAAATGACCACGCCATGGGTCGGATCGTCGCTGCGGAAAAATCGCAAGGGATATGAGTCAAATGATGAGGAGGGTGGTTTGGAGAAGGGTGAGAGGAGGAGCGTGCCTGAGAGGTTGGCAAAGAGAAGAAGACGGTGAGAGCGGGTGGGGGAGGAAGAGAAGTGAGGATGAGAGAGGAGGGAGGCACACATGAAGAGAAAGGGGGGTCGACCGAATGCTCTGAAGGCAGCGGCGAGTATTCTGGTCGTGTTGCGGGCGGGGATGGGGAAGAGGGAGGGCTGGCGAGGGAGGGCGGGTGGGGGGGGGCGAAAGGCGCGCCCAGGCTGACGATTCCTCAGAAAGGTACAAATGGGGGTCCCGAAAAAGAAGAGCGACGCCTCGTGCCGTCATCCTCCGGCTGATTACACAGGCCACGGCACGGCCTCCCCTTCCCCGCTCGAGGGGGAAGGGGAGGCGTGGCGTTGCAGTGACTAGGAAATCGTCCCGCGCGCGTTGGAATCTCCGCCACCCTCCATCCAACCCCTTGCCCCGTTCTCTTTTCGACGCGGCTAGTAATTCTAATAATCTTAATTAGTTTTAGATCATTACTTCAAACATCTAGCCATGGATTTTGAATAATGGAAGAAGAATTAAAAAGGTCTTAAGAAATACATAACATTACAATAAATCCGAGAAACTATTTTGCGTCCTGAAACTCACCAAGTAGAATGAATAGTTAATTCGTTTGATTTTTTCTAGGCAGGACAAGAGGAAGAAAAATTTGATTGGGTACGAACTGTATGTATCCACGACCTTACTCATAGCGTACACATTCTTCCTGTCACTACGAGGATTAATAAACTGATGAGCGCATTGAAATCAGTCATAGGTGAAGATAAACGGGAATGAAATTATTGTTTCGAGTATGTAACGAGTGTCACCAGATACCCTTTGTTAATTTTTATTGATTCAGAAAATACAAAAATAGAGAACATAGAGTGAAGTCATCAGCATCGAAATCATACGCCCAGTAGACGACAAGTTAGTAACAAGTGAAACAAAGGAAACATGGAGCAGGAACTCAAAAAGAAAAACGTACGCGAATGTGTCTCTAGCGACGAACGGAATGAGTAAATTTAGGGTTGTATGTGAGTCGCGGTAGTTCAGGGATAGAGATTTCCACTACTGACTGGAGGGCCGGGGTTCGATTCCCGGGTGAGCCTCATTGGGCACCTGTGCCACCCAAGCTATGTGATTTTTCGTGTACCAGATCTTCCTGAGAAACCATTACCGGCACAGGGAAAGGAACTGGCCCCCATACACTGAAGTCTGAATTTTACACGCCGTTGGTCTTAGTACTGGGTGAACCTTATCATCCCCTACCCAATCGAGCTTCGAGTTAATTACTGTGTTAATGGTTTTTATGGTATCTGGGGTCAATTCTAAAGGTGTGAGCAAATTTTAAAGAGAAAAATGATGGGAAGATATGGACGAGAGTTCCCAGTTAGAAGGCATTGTCCACCACGGCGAATGCAGGAGGCAAGGCGAGGACAGAGTCCCAGGTCAGGAACCAGGAAAGACATGCACTGAAGGAAGTCAGGACTTGGGTCGTATTGGACAGGAAAATAGACGATTGTTAATTTAAACCATTATAGTGGATACAATCCCCTGCTCTCTGGAAAAAGTCTTCAACTTTTCCTGAAATATGAACTCAGCTAAGTACGCCGTTTCACCCCGTTAACTTCTTCATGCAAGTCATATTGCGTGTATGTCGTTGAGCAAATCGTCCTTTGAAATTTTGCAATTATGTAAAAAATCGTGAGGAATTGGATCAAAACCACATTTTTATAAAATAATATTAACACGGAGAATACGAGGAGGAGGTTTTTGGAGAGGACCAAAAACATTTTCAGGAAAGTCAGAAAGATGAGAGCAATTTGATTCCCTTTGATGCAACGTTAAAATAATTATCTTTTAAACATTAAAAAAGGTAAAATACTATTTGAACGAATCCGTCTTCTGGCCAAGGTCCTCCACCAGAAAATAGAGCAATACGAAAATAACCCTCGAATTAATAAGTCCTATGGGTCCTCGCGGACCCATGAATACCTTGAGGTCATCAGTACGCACCTGCAGCCACGATCTATCTGATCTATCCCAATCTGATCAACTCTTAAGAAATTAATTTTCCTCTCGATAATTGTATCCCAATTCCACTTTAGCTGCGTGTGAAATCAAAATTATTGTTCTTTATTCCTCACATTGTTCTGTAGGCCGCCTTCCCCTTTTTTGATTAAGGAATTAACTCACATATGACGAAATCTTCCGGGCAAATTTCCTCCCTCATAAATGCCAGAAAAGAGTTCATAGAAAAACTCTCCCTTTCACGTTCTCCTTAACATTCAAATAGTTTCGCAGGGAAGTGGTTAAACCCCACATGCTTATTTCATTTCAATTTCCTATATGTCCTTTATATTTCCTGGTTTACTTATGACTATGACCCAAGTCATAAGGAAACCAAGGTCTAGGATAGGTGTATCATGATCTACGCCATATATTCTTTCCATGTTTAACCTTGCTGGTCTAACGTCTTTACCATATAGTTCTTCTATGTATTCCTTTCGACTCTCATCTCTCTTGAATCTTCCCTGATTCACTTAATAATTATCCTGACTTATCTTTGATTTTTTCACGTTGGTCCCCTCCCGAAAGTACTTTCATCTTGTTGCAGAATGCACCAAATTCTCATTTCCGTGGTGAACTTACTAGATTCTCAAACCACGTTTTTCACCACGCTTTTTCGCCCAATTGCCTTCCGGCCTCGGTTTATAGATAGTAAGCGTAGAATCTCTTTCTACTCTAATAAGAGTAGAATCTTTTTGTAATATCTTTTAACTTACCCTGTGTTTACATTATGAGAAAAACAAAAATTTGCACTTCTCCACAGATTTATTTGTAACGTACGATGCGTTTCAGTTCATCGAACCATCTTCAGGTGCAAGACGGTAGAAGACAAGAAGGTAGAATAGGGTTCGATGAACTGAATGCGTTGTAGGTAACAAATTAATCTGTGGAAAAGTGCAAAATTTGTTTTTCTTATAATGACCACCTTCCACTATATCTCGTCTGAATCTTTTGAAGTCACAAGGGTTGTATGAAAAGTATCATGCAAAGTTTCGGCCAGGACATCCTTCAATCCTTTAAAATTCGGCGAATCATACCCAACGCCTCCGCACCCGATCTTTCCAGTGCAACACAAAATATATACCGCTGTTCAATCGTTCGCTGCATTTTGCGCTTGCACCGTGTCACTCGATAGGGGTACATTAGAAACACGATCTAGTCTAAACGAACTCTCGCAGGCAATTGGCGCTTGGTGTGTGTTGAAGGTCAGATCCCCAACCACCCAGCCTGCACGGTGAGAGCGCGCTGCGCTCTGTCTAGTCACGTCAGAAAAAAAAATACGTTCCCGATACTTTTTTTTACAAATCTTGTAACTACAACGGAGGAAAACTGCCAGAGGACTTCGAGAAGAGATTGATGTGTAATTGCAATACCGAGGATCCCAAGTACTGACAATCGAGCTTCGGCATCATCTATTGTCTCATGGGGATAAAGTTTAGGTAGGAGCTGCAGGACATTAATTCTCAGGCTGTGAGAAAATAAGTGAAGAGATGGGAGATGCAATATTGTCGGGCGTGCACAAATGTCGAGGGCATATGCACATCGTAAATAACTGCTTCTGCAAATGGGTGGCAGCATTTCCTTTTCCCTCTTCCTTGTTACTTCCAAGTAAACCGCATTTAAATTACTTTATATTTTTCAAGTTTCATATCTGTTCCTGGGTTCTTGAAATTTGCGCAAATGCCTTCTATTTTAAAGGGCAGTACTGATGAGTGAGATATTTGTCAAAATGTAGTGTGTACTGAATGACGATGTCTTTGTTAGTTCTCAGGGCTAATTAAATTTATTTTCCAAAAAGGTAACCCTAATTGTGAACTTTAGCCGCTGTCAGGTCTGGTCGTTTCAACATCCCATCCCACCAGTGCCAGAGATCTCAATTACCAGTGGTTATGGTCGTTAATGAGGGTTGTGTCTGCAAAGACTGTGTTCCACTTCGACAGGAAGTGACCTCTTCCCAGTGAGGCCTTTTTTCTTTCCTCTTTTCCCTCTCAACCTTCAGTTCACCAGTCTCACACTCTTCTGCTTCAGCTGGATGCGTCGAGTCCGGGATCCACGAACTCCGGGATAGCGATGAGTCCAACCGCTTCGATCGGCTTGCTCATCCCGGCAATCAGAGCGAACTGACGAGACCAAATGCCCGTCGGCAGGTAAGTGAGGGACCTTGGGGGGGAAGGCGGGGGAGGCTAAGAGGGTTTACTGAGTGGGAGAATTCGCACAAGAGAGAGTGAAATCGAATTAGGGCGATGGAAAAGGAGGCGGAGAGATTTGTTAGCCCATTTCAATTCCGAACGTGCGCGTTTCTTCGCAGGGCTTTCCATTGGAGCGAACTGGAGTCATATGCTAAACCGCTCCCTTCCTCGCCAAAAGCTTGAGTGCCGAGTGTACGTGCAGCTGCCTCCAAGACCACCAGCCAAAAATGCAATTGCGTGCCCCTCCGGAAATGCTAAAAACAGAAATGGCAAAAGAAATATGTTGGCACCTCCGTACGTATTACGAACCTGAATATTTCCTTAGTTTACGTAACAGCAATGCAACTTGTACATAACGGGGAGGGTGGGCTGGATGGAGGGTCAGAGGAGAGGGGGAAAGTAGGGTTGGCTAGGGTGAAACGGCATTGCCAACCCGCCTTGGAAGGGCGATGAGTCAACTGCGTCCCATCCGACGGACTGTGCAGTGCACTGGGATATCCTTGGGTAGCATTCAATTCCTCTTTTGCGGTGACATCTCTTTGGTTGGTCTCAATCCCCCTACCCTCATCTCCGGAGCCTATCCACTCCCAGTCAATTGGCATTCGTCACATTATTATATTTTGAAAGAAGATCGGAAGTGGGACCTTTTTTTCTGAAATTATTTCACTTTCCAAAGTCAGTGCTTCAAAAACCGAGCATAACGTTTCTGAACATTCTAATGCATGATATGAAGAACGGAGTGAAAAAAGTCGTGCTTTGCCCATAATAATGCAATCAAAATCAGAATTCACAATGCATTATACAGGTACAAGTGAGAGCATACTTGTCTGAATGTTAGAGCATAGAGACCCTTATGCTTTCACGTGCCATTTGTCCACTAACTAGAATACATGGAAACAATTAATACATTTCATTATGGCTTGTTAATCAACATTCGGATCGACCGTAGTTCAGCGTGACACTTCTTGTCGTACCAGAAGCGGCAGAGTTGAGGTCAGAATATTGATGATCCTGATAATCACTTCAGCTGCGTGGAAAATCAAACTTATTGTTCAGTAGTCCTCACATGATGTAGTCGTTATCTTTTTCGGAAGAGGAACCAACACTGATCTCACAAAGTCTTCCGGCCAGATTCCTTCCTCATAGATACTACGAATCAGTCCATATATGAGGTCTGTCCAATAAATACGCGAACCGAGGCCAAAACATTTCATTTTGCTTTATTTAATCTACATCGATTTCGCACACTTCAAAGTATTCTCCATTCGTTGCTATGCGCTTATGTCATCGTTTTTCCGCTGTTTAAAGCACCCTTGGAAGTCCTCGTCAGACTTTTTAGTTTTCTCATCTTGCTTTATTAAGTTCACATCTTTCCAATGCCTTTCTCCGCATCACATTTGTGCATTTTGGGATTGGAAAAAAGTCGCATGAGGCGACATTAGGCGAATAAGGAGAATGATCAAGGATGGTGATTAAAATTTTCACCAGAGACTGGCGAACAATCAATGCTGCATGTGCAGGCTCAATCTCATTGTGAAGATTCGACTCATCGCGCGCGTTTCAATTCCACTTGGACCTTCTATGAACCAGAGCGAACGAGCTGCATTTTAAGTTTCGAACTCGGCGTGTGACGATAACCCGAATCCGAGGCGATGGAATGAGTGGCCTTGGTGTTATACCCACCCTCTCCCCTTTCCCCTTGCACACCTTTCCCCTTGCACACCTTTTCCCTTGCACACCTTTCCCAGCCTATCCCACTCACGTCCGCTCGCACTTGGTGAGATGGCCAGCTCCATATGACGGCGAGCGGAGATGTTATTTTTGCAATTGACCCTCCCGACCATTCACGTGCAGGCATTCAAATCTTATGCAAGCGCGCTATTCTCAATAGCCGTGCCTGCTGAAAGTTTGAAGTGCTAATGTGTGGTGTTACGGCAAAAATGTACGTGTGTCCAGGGGAGTAGGGCCACTTCATTGCTCCCTGACTCGTATTCCACCCGAAAGAGGTCCTCTGGGAATATTTTTCGTGTTATGCCATATGCTTAGTGAATGATGGAAGTCGTACATACGGGGATCGGGATGACTCGGTGGCTGAGTACTGGCTTCCTTCCTGGATTCGAATCCCGGCGGCGGGAGAATTTTCAGTAGTATCCCGATCCCTGTTTGAGGTGCTTTGTGGAGGGCACTTTGAGAGAGTACGCCTTGCCGTCGAATGGGGCGTTAAGATGCGGACTCCTTGGCGCCTTTCGTTAAGAGTAAGTAATTGCAGATGCCGGGTTTATCTCCACCCTTCAACCGTTCCTGTCCATCCCAAATGGTGCATATGACCTCAGGTGTCGGTCCCCTCCCCATTCAACTACTACCAAGTACGCATACTCTTCTAGAACTCTCTAATAGGACTCCATATCTTCTCATCAAAGCGTAGGCTGGTGGAACCGCATTAGTCAGGTCAGTCCCTCATGACTCGACGCAGCCAGCTCATAGAGAAGAGTGCGAGACTGCTGAACTGATTGTTGAGGGGGAAAAGAGGAGA